>BPTQ01000005.1:182055212-182074108 GCA_019973895.1 Chrysanthemum seticuspe | reverse complement strand
TTAGTTTACCGAGAATCCAAATCATAGTTAGTTTTACTGATGAGGAAGAGGAATTTGGTTAAACGAGTTCACAATCCTTAAGGATTGGCACCATGTACACAAATGAGCCTATTCACCAGTGAGTGATAGAAACTACGATAGTTACTGGCGAGAGAAGGGATGGTTTTAGGAAATCACCTGTTCCTGTAGTAAGCAATCGTGGAAAAGTTGCTTTCACATCGAGGTTGGGCACAGTGAGCTCGAGCTTTCCTTCATTTGGCTCTAGGTATAC
Organism: Chrysanthemum seticuspe; assembly: GCA_019973895.1. Taxonomy (NCBI): domain Eukaryota; kingdom Viridiplantae; phylum Streptophyta; class Magnoliopsida; order Asterales; family Asteraceae; genus Chrysanthemum; species Chrysanthemum seticuspe. The sequence goes on along the minus strand of BPTQ01000005.1, from coordinate 182,073,837 downwards.
CATACCTTGAGTTAATCGAGTTCGGGCTTAAGTTTTTCACCCTCCTTGAGGATTCTCTGTTACAGTAATCGTGGTATCCTTTATCTCTGGTGTAGTTACGAACGGAAACAGTGTACGAGATGTTGAACAGGTGAGCAGTTGGTAAGTTGAATCGGATGATGTAACGATCCTCTTACCATCTATAAGGATGAGTTCCGAGTCAACGAGAAGATATGCCCTACGATGAGTGGGCAGAGATATCTCGTAAACGTGGGTAAGACAATTATGTTTATTCGGTATTTTTGCAAATAAATATAAAATGCTAGAAGATTACAAAACAGCTATTGTTTGCATTTAGTAAAATTGCTTTGTTCATTGTATGCATTTACCAAACTCGGTTATCAAAAGATTGTGTGATTGCAAGAGTGTATTTTGTGATTTTATTCATATTCACTAAAATACTTAATTATTATATATACATGTTGTTGATCACAAATGTATAACCCGTTTATATATGTATTGATCATATATAATATTACCCATTATATTTATCCATCTTTGAATTCGTAAATTGGGTAACACAGTGTTAAGAGTAAAAGGCCAGTAAGAGTATGAATGATGAATATGGAGTATGAGAATGACCGGAAAATGAGAATTGTGACACAATGGGTTAAATGCTTAAGTTTCTACCTATTTATATTACCCATTATAATATATACTAGTTATGTATATATTTGCCCAATATGTAAACACTAGTTGTTGTACATATATATTATTAATTCATAAAATCACTTATACTTATTTTAGTGTTTTATGTGAGAACGTTAGTGTGTTAGAAAACTATTGGCTCAAACCATTTACGTATGTTACTTGTTTCGTTAAAATGATTTACGTTTGTTATCGACAAAACATTAGAAGATCGTAAAATATAAATAAACGTTTTTATGGCTTATTTGTATTAACAGAATGGGTGCAAATGCTCTATAGAGACGGGTGAGTAGCATCCCGTATAGAAGAGCAACTGAGCCTTGAGTAGGAATATCTACCATTCTCCTAGCAATGTAGTAGGCTAAGTTGAATGGTTGACGAGTGGACAAGTTGTAGAGCATGTGACAAAGGCAAGCATTGATGTGGTCTCTATTTCCTATGGTGCTAATGACATTGTCTCTTAGGAGTTCCTCCCACTTTTTGAATTCGGGCTTGAGCTAATTGAGTTCCATACCATATGGATCTCGGTTTACTTCCTTTCGAGCTCGAGTGACACGGGTTGGAGCTACACTTTCGTTGAAAAGGTGCTAACGAATGATGTCCTTGTCCACTAAAGGATTTTGGTAGGGAAGAGAGCGGTCATTGATAGCATCAAAGATAGTGAGTGACCACTTATCCGAGTAAACACATGTACCACGGTTAGGAATTCCTAACACTTGAGCAAATTGGTTTAAGGAGAAGGAGTAGTCATTTTGATTGATACTAAACCTAAGAGCCATTTGATTATCCTCATTTATGAAAGAGACAACACTAGCATAGAGCTCTAGGATAAACCTAGGACAAATTGGTTCGTCGATGTCAAGGTGACAATCGAAGTTAATAGTGGCAAGATCTTGACGGAGATTAGTTCCGTTGACAAAAGAAGGATGAATGGTCCTACCCTCATGGAAGTACCTTTGCTCTAGACTCTTAAAGATTTCAACTTGGTCTTTAGTGAGGCCCTTGGTTTTGTGATGTGGAGGGATGTAGTTAAGAGTGTCATTGTGATCAAAGAATTTTGCGGCTACCATGGTTGTTCCTATGAGAAAGAATTTATATGTTTTAGTAAAAATGAAAAAAATCTTAGCGTTTTTGTTCTAGTGTGTGCCTATATAAAAACAATTTGGAGTTGCGGTTATCTCGACTCATATCATGCATAAAATGGTTTTCAAAGGGGGTGTTTGGCAAAAATCAGGAGATAACCCAAACGCTCCTAACTCAACGTGGCTTAATTTGAATATACCCGGGAATGCATATTAGTTATGCATTACCTCTAGTATTCAAGAGACATTATGCATGTGATGAAAAATTTACGTTTCTATTTGTATTAACAATGAAATTTTTTTTCCTACAAGTGAAAAGCTTTTCAAAATTTTGACATGAGGTTTTTGTTTAATTAGAATAAGGCCTTATAGAAATTATCTTTTAAGTAGTGAGAAACATGATTAGTTTATGCAATGTGACAATGTAGTACCTAATTTCAATAACTAGTTATGCAATTTGCCAATTGAATCCATGTTTTGTACAAGAATATACATAATCCCCATGTAATGATTTTGTGTACAAATTAGAATCCTAGACTCAGAATTAAGAGAAGTAATGTACTTAGTATACTTACAATGATGTTTTCTTCAGTGATTAATGGGAGAGAAAGTCTTAACAATGAGGTAGGTGTGTTGTTGATACGTTTTGGTAAAGTAAATTGTGAGGAAGAAGATGTTTTGTAAGTAGAATATTTGCTACTGTTGTCACCACAGACCAGACGGCACCAAATTTTTGGTTCCGTCCGTTTGGTCATTTGGTGTCGTGGGAACTGTAGCAGATTTAAGCTAATTTGTTTTGTTTTGGTTGTTCTAAGATTTAGACTATGTTTTAACTATATTTTTGGTCCCATTAATCATAAGCCAAGTCTAAGAAGATTAAATGGTTCTTGTTTGAGAGGTTTAGTTAGGATTTTGGCAATGTTGTCTTCGGAGGATACTTTCTCAATTCAGATGTTTCCTTTTTGAACATTGTCACGAAGAAAGTGATGGCGGATTTCAATAAGCTACGTTCGAGCATGTTGGACGGGATTTTTGCTGAGATCAATAGCTCCTTTGTTGTCGTAAAGAATAGAGATATCGTTGAGATGAATTCCGTAATCCACGAGAGCTTGCTTCATCCAAAAAGCTTGTTGACATGCTTTTCCGGCTGAGACGTATTCGGCTTCAGTAGTTGAGATAGCTACAACCGTTTGTTTCTTTGCAAACCATGAGGTGAGACAATGGTTAAGAAAAGTACAAATACCACTTGTACTTTATCTATCGACATAGTCACCGGCATGGTCCGAGTCGGCATACACTATAGTTTCTACACCCGTTCCTTTGGGATACCATAATCCTAATATGTTGTTCCCTTAATGTATCTAAATATCCTTTTCAAGGCTTCTATGTGTGACACTTTGGGATCTTCTTGAAAGCGAGCACATAGACAAACACTAAACATAATGTCGGGTCTACTAGCCTTGAGATAGAGTAGGCTACTGATCATTCCTCTATATTTAGTGTTATCTACCGATTCACCTTCCTCATCCTTGGTGAGTTTTGTGTCCAAGGACATGGGTGTCTTAGTTGGTTTTGAGTCTTCAAGACAATTTCTTAAGCATATCTTTTATGAATTTAGATTGGTTAAAGAATATGCCATCTTCTGTTGTTTAATTTGGAGTCCTAAAAAGAAGTTTAACTCACCCATCATACTCATCTCAAACTCGTCGTGCATGATTTTAGAGAAATCATCACATAGCTCTTGACAATTTGATCCAAATATGATGTCATCAACGTATATTTCAACTACGATAATGTGTGATTCCTTTTTCTTGGTAAAGAGAGTAGTATCTACTAATCCCATGGTATATTTTTTTTCTACTAGAAATGTCTTAAGCCGATCGTACCAAGCTTTTGGTGCTTGCTTAAGTCCGTATAATGCCTTCTTGAGTTTGAAGACATGATGTGGTTTTTCAAAGTCGGTAAACCCGGGAGGTTGAGCAACATATACTTCTTCGTTAATAAACCCATTAAGGAATGCACTTTTAACATCCATTTGAAATAATTTAAAGTCATAAGCACATGCATATGCAAGTAATATTCTAATAGAATCGAGCCTAGCTACCGGTTCATAAGTTTCGTCGTAATCAATCCCTTCTTGTTGATTATAACCTTGTGCGACAAGCCTAGCTTTGTTTCTAGACACTACACCATTTCGTCCATTTTATTTCGAAAAACCCATTTCTTTCCAATTATAGTTTGATCTTTAGGTTTTGGAGCCAATTTCCAAACATCATTGCTAACAAATTGGTTTGCTTCGTTTATGTTTTTCCCAAGATTCATCATTGCTAACTCTTCTTGCATAGAATTTACCCAAGATTCATCTTTTATTGCTTCGTTTATGTTTTTCGGTTCAATGGTTGATACAAAGCAAAAGTAGTTACTTTGATTTTGGGCTTGTGATCTTAACGTTCTTTGATTTAGTTGTCCTATGACTTTTCCTAAAGGATGACTTTTGGATTCTTTGATGTTTATAATTTCTTTATTTAATGGTTCATCTTCCTTGTCATTATCAATTATTTCTTAACTTTCTACAAGTTGACTTTCAACTAAGTCATCATACCAAAGGTGATGTCTTAGAAGGAGGTGGACTTTCATCGAATGTTATGTTCAACGATTCCTCGACTCTCATTGTTTATTTGTTTAAGACCATGTAAGCTTTACTAGTTTGTGAGTAACCAATAAATACAACTTCATAAGAATTTGGGTCAAACTTGGTGCGATAGTCTTTGGTGTTAAGAATGAAACATTTACATCCAAACACTCTAAAATATCCTAAAGTTGGCTTTTTGCCTTTAGATAATTCATATGGTGTTTTGTTTAAGAAAGGACGTATTAAAACTCTATTTAAAATGTATGTAGAAATATCAACGGCGTTACACCAAAACTTTTGAGGTATGTTTTGTTCATTAAGCATTCTTCTACTCATTTCTTGAATGGTTCTATTTTTACGTTCTACAACTCCTTTAGATTGAGGTGTTCGAGGAGCCGCGATGTTATATGTTATACCATTTGTATCACAAAAGTTTCCAAATTGTGTTTCATTGTCGAACTCGCGACCATGATCCGTTCGGACCGACATAATGTTAACACCTAGTTTATTTTGAATTTTCTTGCTAAGTATTTCAAATTTATCAAAAGCTTCATTTTTAGTTTTCAAAAATAATGTCCAAGTGAACCTTGAGTAATCATCTACTATGACCAAAGTATATAAGTTGCCTCCATAACTTCTTATAGCGGACGGACTAAATAATTCCATATGAAAAAGCTCTAGAAACTTAGATGTAGACACCATGTTTTTAGCCTTATGACTACTGTGAGTTTGTTTACCAATTTTGCAAGCGTCGCAAAAATGTTGGTCATATTTTAGTTTTGGTAAATTCTTGACTAGCTCTTTTGAGGATAGGTTTTGAATAAGTCTCATATTAGCGTGACCTGATCGTCTGTGCCAAAGAGTAGAGTTATCATCTAAGGTTGTTAGGAAACGTTTGGCATTAGATGTTTTATCTATTTTCATGACGTATATGTTATTTTTCCTAACTCCTTTAGCTATGGTGATACCATCTTTTAGTATTTTACTACCATTTTATTCAAATAGTACTTTATACTTTTTATCACATAATTGACTAAGACTAAGTAGATTAAATCCTAACCTATCGACATGAGCAACATTTTCAATAGTTAGGGAGTTATGAGCGACCGTACCTTTGCCAATGAATTTGCTTTTGAGATTGCTTCAAAAAAAGTGACATTACCTCCGTCATACTCTTGGTATGTTGAGAAGAGGCTTTTGTTGCCCGTCATGTGTCTTGAGCATCCATTATCTTTTATCCATTCATCAGGTTCTAATCGAACTTTCAAGCATACCTATGACACAAATAACTCAAGCGTTTGGTCCCCAATATCTCATGGGTCTGTTTGGGTTAAACAGACCATTCACTTGGTTCATGTATGGAAATGATGGGTAAGGGTTCCATGGCATGTAATTTGGAGTTTGATATGGTCTAGGGAAGTTTTGATTCCAACAGGTATGTTGATAGTTGGGTTGTATGTTGTGGTTGCTCTTGGGAAAGGGGCGTTTGGCAATAGGTGTTTTAGGCCGTTGTTGAGCAGTTTTAGATCTAAATTCATTTCTAGCAAGTCCTACTCCTAATGTAACAACAGGTTTTAGTTTAACATTATCCTTGGTTTCTTTGTTACTTTGACAAATTCACTACAGTCCGTATTGCAAACATTATGTCCTGCTGCAGTCCCCATGGCACCAAAGTTTTCAACAGACGGAACCCTATTTTTGGGTCCGTCTCCGTGCTGTACTGTAGCAGTTTTGACAGTTTGTTTATCTTTTTCGGGCGTTTTGGTTTGACTATTTGGAATCAGTACTTCATTAATACCTAGTCCATTCATGTTTCTTGGTATTTTTTGAATTCTAACTATTTCATCGGCACAAGCAATATTTTTGTTAAACCTTTTAAAGTTAGAGTTATGTTCGATGAGAACTTCTTGTGTGAGTTTTAGCTTTCCTATTTCAAGACTAAGCTCTTGACATGATTTACAATCATTGTCATTTGCTTTCCCTTTTTCTAATCGTTTTGCCTTTTCTTTTAACTCATAAATTTCATTTTCTTAAAATTCCTTTTTAGTCTTTATAAACTTGTTTTTAGTTATGATTTTTAAGCTAAGCTCACACAATTGATTATATTGTTTTTGCATGGTGTCATCATCAATAGAAGATTAAGATGAGTCGGAATGTACCTCATTTGATTCATGTGCCATTAGAGCGATCTCATCATTGCTTGATTCTTCATCATCCTCACTATCACTCCAAGCAGTACTTACAAAAGCTCTTCGAGTTTTGCATTTAGGTGGCTTGGGGCAATCTCCTATTAGATAGCTTGTATCACCGCATCTAAAACACTTCCTTTCAACTTTTCCTCTTTTGTCATCTCGGTCTTTTCAGAATGGTTTATTTTCATCTCGAGGTTGTCTTACGAACTTTCCTCTTCTTCTAAAGAACTTTTTGAATTCTCTAACGGCCATAGCATACTCCTCATCTTCACTACCGGAGCAAGATTCGTCATCATCACTTGATTCCGTTCTTGCCTTTAGAGTAATGGATTTGACTTTCTCTCTTTTTCCTTTGACGATTTCCGAATCTTTGTCCATCATCATTTCGTGTACTTTGAGGTTTCCGATTAGCTCATCAATTGACATTATTGAGAGATCTTTTGATTCCTCAATAGCCGTTACTTTAGCGCTTCACTTCGGATGGAGTGCTCTAAGAAATTTCCTGACAAAGTTCTTACTACGAAAAGATTCATCAAGTGCTTTAAGAGAAGTAATAATAGTATTAAAGCGAGCAAAACCACAATCAATGGTTTCATCTTCAGGGATAACAAATTGTTCATATTGTTGAAAAAGAAGATCAATTTTGTTATCCTTGACTTGTGAATTTCCTTGATGTGTAATAAGCAAAGATTCCCAAATGTCTTTTGCGGTTTCACACATAAAAATTCTTTCATATTCTTTTCTAGGTAAAGCATTAGAAAGCATCATTTTAGCTTCATTATTTTTAGCTATTAATTTCCTTTGATCATCAATAGAAATATATTTTGTTGTAGAACTAAAGTCTCCTTTATTTATAACAAACCAAAGATCTGTATCTTTTGATTTTACATATGTTTCAAAACGGTTTTTCTAATAGATAAATCCATTGGTTTCAAAGAGTGGTGGTCTTTGCATAGATTGCCCTTCTTTAAAGTTTTCGGAATCCATGGATCGTTTCAAGTTTATAAAATGAAATATATTTTAGAAATTCTTGAGCAACGAGGCTCTGGTACCAATTGTGGAAAACTAGAAGGGGGTTGAATAGTCTACCGATTAAAAACTTTGTTTTGAAACTTATTGAAAGATCAATTGATATTGATCAATATGCAAGCAATATATATAAATAGTAAATAAGGAAAGAAACAATCAAACCATGTCAAGTTGTTTATAGTGGTTCGGTCTACAAGGACACTTTTTCCTTGCCCTACTCCACTCCCTGAGTCTCACACTCGAGAGTTTAACTTCACTAGTCAACAAGCTCCTTTCACCGGCGGAGAAACCTTTACACTTCGCTTACACACTATTTCCGACACTAAGCTAGATGTCGAGTTCTATTCCAAGGGTACAACCACTCCCGCACACAATGTATTTTAAGGACTAAAGTACTAACCACTCACACTCACAAGTTTATGATGGCTTGGTACAACAATGATGTATGAACAAGACTAGATCATACAACAACAAAACAAACAAGACTTCCAATTATTCGTTGAAGCTTGAATATGCCTTGATCTTCTTTGTTATAAAAGAGGATCACTATAATGATATGAAACTGAGTTAGAAATGCTAGAGAGAAGGAATGTATGTGATTATGCAAGAAAGGGATGAGAAAAAAACTTGGTTTGGCTTGCTATTTATAGCCAAAATGAACAACAGTCACCACAGACCACGGACCCCATAAAAGGGTTCCGCCCGTGTATAATTTTGGTGCCGCCGGGGTCTGACAGCAAGATTACTAAAATCTTACCAAAGTCAACCAAATCCATCCAAGATTGTGTAAGATATGTAGAGTCCAAATCTACACAAAATATCTAGTGAAATCCTATAGAGATTTCAATGATGCACCACATGATGTCATATGTCGTTTTCTATTTTTAGAAATATGTTAAATGTAAATACATATGTAATGTTTTGTTTTAAGAAACAAAAACGTGCTTGATCTAAAAATGTTAACATACATTATGGTTTAGACGCATATAAAAAATATGATTAATCAAAATGTAAATGCTTGAGTGATGAGGATATTATTTGAGGAAAAGCTTGTTTTAATATCCATTAAACTTGACAAGCTTTAAGCTTTATAAAAATTAAATTTACTTTTGTCGTTAACAAAACTTAGGTAAAGATCATAAAATATAAATAACGTTTAATGACGATATTTGTATTAACACCAACAAATACCTTCATGAACAACGACTAGTTAATAATACATAACCCTAACAAAATTTAGGGTTTAAACACGCTGAAAATGATCCGTCACATTATGCATGCATGTAATACACCGACCACGATGATATAATTTGATCAAAACAAAAGTATAATAAAGCACCGACCAGATTGATATAATTTGATCTTAGAAAGCAACGACCCACGATCTAGGTAATTTTAATGAATTGCAAAGCACTGACCCAAATCACAAGTAATTTAAGGAACACTAATCAAGTAGGACAAATTACCATGCAGTAGACGACAGAATAACAATTGCTAATACCTTAATACAAAGGATCTACCAATAGAATTTAAAAAAAAATCTGATCGGAATAAGTTAAGAGTAGGGGTATCGCAAATCGCCGCAAGAGAGAATTTTTTAGGGTTCTGTATCCATGTGAAGGGTGTGAAGAACTTCCATGATGGTGTTGACAGTTTTGGGTTTGTGTGAATGCTTCTTTCTTTTGCCTAGTTCGCAAGCCGAGCAAAGATGATCCTTTTCAAATTTTAATCTAGGAAGACCGCGCACAAGGTCCGTTCTAGCAAGATCACTAGTGGTACCAAAGTTTAAGTGATTTAAATGACAGTGCCATAACCAAGATTTTTTCTTTGAGGCTTTGGACAACAAGCAAATAGGAGAGGACCGCATCATGTCTTCAATAAATATGGTGTATAGATTAGTGCCACGAGAGCCTTTAAGAAGATAAGCACCAACCAATTCTCTGAGGAAACATGTGTGTTTTCTTAAAGCCAGTTCGAGATCGGAATCACAAAATTGACCAACAGAAAATAAGTTGTGACCAAGTCCTTCCATGTAGTATACCCTGGAAATTACACAGCCACAAAAATATAATCTCCGTAACCCATAATATCCCTAAAATGGTCATTCCCGAATCTAACTGTCCCGATAAACTTATTCACAAAATTCTTGAGCCGTGAGCGATCTCCGGTCATATGTTTTGAGCAGCCTGAATCCAAATACCAAAGGACGATTTGTACAACCTCAGAGATAAATGATGCACTGGAGGGACCAACTTGTTGAGGTGAGAAGACCATTGGAGATATGTTTTCCATGAATATGGTTTGAGCAGTGGGTTCATCATCAACATCTAGGTCAAAGGCATCACAGTCATCGACTTGAAAGATACTGGGATCATTCTGGGCCATATCATAGACTGGTTGTTCATCAACATCAGCATCAAAAGTATTTTACCCCTTGTACAACTAAAAACAATAGCTCTTCTTCATCGAACATAACACCGTTCTCTTGAGCTTGCATCAACAGCATCACATCCTTGAAGTAATCTGAGTTATGTGGACGCTTTAACTAAGTGCGATTTCTAGCAATGTGTCCAATACCACCACAGTTGTACCACTTGATTTGCTTTCCTTGTCCTGACATAGCATTACCACCTCAATTTTGTGCACCACCAACACCAGCCGCACCATTTCCCCTAACAACATTTCTCTGGCTCATGTTCTGTCGCCCTTGTAACTTCTGAACCACAACCCTTCCATCCTCCACAGTAGCTTGATTTTATGGGTTTGATGAAGTATGAAGTTGGTTGTTGGTTTGAGGTATGACTGCTCTGAATTTTTGAGGAAGTAAGGCAACTTGGTTGGAGAGATTTTCAATCATCTTATCAGTTGGAGTATATCCTGAATCAGGCAGAATCATCTGATGATTCTATGAAGAGGATGGGTACTGATAACCTTGAGATTGTGATGATTGAGAGACAGGCTTGTTAGGTCACCACAAATGAACACAAGTATGTAGATGATAGAAATGAGATGAAGGAGGGACGGTTAACACACAACCACACGTATGAATAAGAAAGGTTATGCGTAATATATGAAAGTGATAAACACCTCTCCAAGGATATGATATAATGTATTCATAGGGGACGGGAGCTAGGGCAACACATTTAGTCCCTTACTTGGCATTTTGGGCCTTTGCACATGCTCATGAGCTTTCTACATAAGCCTATGTTAGGAATTAGAAATTCCAGATATTAAAGAGTCAGTCACCTCAAGTATATGTAATCGTTAGAAAGCTCGTAGTCGTAGTTCCTTTAAGTTAAGTAGTATTTAGTTAAGTAACACCGTAGAGGACGGACGGGTCTTTACCCACTGTATGCCTGATCCACAGCCCGATGTGTGGCGATTTATGTAAGACTATAAATACTCTCTACCTCCCAAGGTAGAGAGTTGGAGCTCATAATAATATCTTTCACTTTCTCTCACTAAGTTCCCTAAACCTCTAACTTTCTCTCTCTAGAATTTCCATTTATACGCCACTTTGTGTTATGGGTTGATGTGTATGTGAAAACGAATATCCTACAATTGGTATCAAGAGCCATGGTTAGATCATATCTTGCACATCTTTGGATTTTTAGTGGTTTTTAGGTGGTTTTTGAGTTTGAAAAGTTCAGTGGTTTGTGCATCATTTGGTTGATTTCTTGTGTTAAAGCTTGGATTTTGTTAGTACTTTTATGTTTAGAATCATAACAAGTGTTTAGGTTTTCATTTGGTAAGCTTGAATCATCTTGGTTGGGTTGTTTTTGGATTGAAAAGTGATGTTTATGAGTTTTTTCTTGCTAGCGACTTAACACACGGAATTATTTCTTCGTAGCGACTTGCTTTACAAATTTGTAGCGAGTTACAGTTTTGGACCTAGCGACTTAGAACTAGCGACTTACAGTACAAGTAGTGGACTTTCCACCACATGTAGCGACTTGGAGGTAGCGACTTGGTCTGTAGCGAGTTGCTATTTAGCGACTTGTGTAGCGAATTGCTGCCAAAATTTTGCTAGCGACTTGAGGCTTAGCGAGTTACTACTTAGCGACTTGCAGTTGTCTAGCGACTTGGGACTTTAGCGACTTGGGAGTGTAGCGAATTAGGTGTTAGCGACTTGGTGCATTTTCTTCTAGCGACTTGGGTGATTGTTTACGGTTTTCTCTTGATTTAGTAAAATCCCGTGAAAGAATCTATTTCCCGGTTTAATCATAGAGTTATAAAATCCCGTATAATCTGTTAACATGTCTACCAACGTTCCTACTATCATCTCCACTGTTGCCGAGGATGTTCAAGCAGCTGGCTCAGATACTCGTCCACCCATGCTTGACAGAACTGACTACGATTCTTGGGCTCAACGAATCAGATTGTACTGCCTTGGAAAGGAAAATGGTGTCAACATTCTCAAATCCATTGATGAAGGACCGTATCGAGTTGAGACGACTAGAGATATACTTGATACTAATGAAGATGGAACTCCTATTTACGGATTGGACAGACCTAAAATGTATGATGAGCTTGATGATAAGGAGAAAAAGAGATTCGATGCAGATATCAGGGCTTCTAACATTGTTCTTCAAGGTCTTCCTAAAGACATCTACAAGCTGATCAATCACAACACCGAAGCAAAGGCAGTATGGGATAATGTCAAGATGCTTCTCTCAGGTTCAGAATTAACTATGGAAGACAGAGAATCACAACTCTATGAGTACTATGTGAGATTTCATAAGTTGGTGGATGATATGAGGAACATCAGAATGACTATGCCTAACATTCAGCTGAACTCAAAATTTGTGAACAACATGAATCCCGAATGGCACAAGTTTGTCACCTCTGTGCAGCTCACTAAAGGATTGAAGAATACAAACTATGAGCAACTCTATGCCTTCCTCCTTCAGAATGAGAGACATGCTATGTTTGAAAAATTGGTTCTCAATCAGTTCAAAACCAACCAGGGAGAGACAAGCTCGTCTAATGACTCAACTGCCTTCTACTCAAACATCGGAATCACAACCAAAGCCTCACAAGTCATACCCTTGGGTAATGGTAATCACAAACTCATTCCTTATCCTATGTTCAAACAAGCTGATGCTGATGCACACGTGGGTAACTTCATTAATCAACTTGCTCTTCTGATTAGTCAAAACTTGAATTCTCTCCCACAAACCAACAACAACCTCAGAACAGCATCTAACCCACAAAATCAAGCTACTGTGAAAGATGGAAGGATCGTGGTGCAACCAGTTCAGGAAAGACAGTATGATCAGGGAAGAGGTGGAGCTGGTAGAGGTTATGTTGGTAACCAGAATCGAGGAAGGAATGGTAACCAAGGTCAAGCTAAGCCGATCAAATGTTATAACTGTGGTGGTGAGGGACACATTGCAAGAAACTGCACATCTCCAAAGCGTCCACAGAATGCTGATTACTTCAGAGATAAGATGCTGCTTGTACAAGCTCAGGACAATGGTGCTGCTTTGGATGAAGAGGAATTGATGTTTCTTGCTGAGGGCAATGCCAAGACCTATGATGCAGATGTGGATGAGCAGCCTATCTAGGAGATAGGTCACAATCATCAGAATGCCTTTCAAGTCACTGATTGTGATGCATACGACTCTGATGTGGATGATGGACCTACTGCACACACAATTTTTATGGCTAGCATTTCTCCAATGGTTTCTCCCAAAGTCTCTTCTTCACCACAAGCTGGCCCATCCAAAGACAAACTCATCTCAGAGGTATTAAAACTATACGATGATGCTGATGTGCAACAGATGCATGACAAAGTACAATCAACTGAAACTATTGAATCAAATATTGAAAATATGGGTAATATCAATATTGTCCCATATGATCAATATGTGAAACAAAGTGAAAGTGAAGTTGTACCAAGTGATGCATCTTCTGCAGTCAACAATGACTATGTTTTTGATGAATACACTGCATGTGCCCCTGAGGATTCTGTAATTTCTGAACTAAATGCCTATAAAGAACGTGTTGCTATTTATGAACAACGTGCAAAATTTAAGTTGACCACTCGTGAGCATGAAATGGATGACCAAGTGCGTACAGTCATTAGAAAAAGTAATTTTAGAGAAGAAGTATTGAAACAAGAATTAAATTCCTTGCAAGAAAAACTTTCTAAAATAGCTAAGCAAAAACAAGTACTTCAAGAAAATGTGAAAATGCTTAAGCAAGAATTTAATGCAAAGGAATCAAAACTCTTGAGAGACTTTTCTAATCTGAAAACTTTGAAAAACAAACTTGAAAACAAGTTGTACATACAAGGAAACACCATTCAGACTGCTCACATGGTCACTAAACATAGAGTTCTAAGCGATAAGCATAGTGTTCCCATTATAGATAAACCCAACCCTGAGTACGGAAAGATAGCAAAAGCAGCTCAAAGTGTGATCTATGATGGCAATGAGATTCTTAAACCTAGACAAAAACCTAGTTGCGGTGAGTGCACAGAGGATGATAAGAAACTAGATGAAATCACTAGGGAAAAGATGAATAAGAAACTAAATGATCCTAAATGCAAAGAGAAAAAAGTAATTATCACTCCTCATGACTAAAAGAAGGAAAACTGGATTTCCTTGAACAAGTTTAAGCCTCAGACATTGTTGACTCCCGAACAAGTCTTCTGGAAAATAGATTTAGATAAGCAGAAAGCTGAAAATATTGTTGAAACAAACCCTCCCCTTTGGAAAATGCCTAGAGCGACTGTGTATCCTCCTAATACACCAATGCATCTTGTTCCTAGAACAATTGCCACTAAAAGCAAGACCTTAATTAGCCAATACGTTATTTTTCAACTATTTGTTGATTTTGAGAAAACTTGCAAGAAAAGGATCACACCCACTGGTATAACTGAAGGAGAAAGGGGTTTTGAACAAATGAAAGAATGTTATTTAACTGAGGTCATGCCTTTCTTTAAACTTCTAAAAGATCACTTTGAGAGTCTTAAAAAGGGGATAGAAACTGATATTAAGGGAATGGAAAAGGAATTTGATGCAATGATTGTTGAAGTTAGTGAATATGAGCGTGCACTAAAATATAATGAGATTGAGAGGAAGAACTTGCACACATTAAATGAGACTCTTATTACTGAAGGTGTTGCTCAAGATGTGTTTTTCACTGCTACAAATTGTTCCATTAATGCTACAAATTTCATGAATTATCGATTGCCCTGAATGTCTCCCATGATCGTGTCATTGAGCTTGAAAAAACTAATTCTGAACTAAACGAGAAAATTGAACTGGATGATCACGACAATTTGGTTAAACATTTTTCTAAACTAGAAGTTGAGCATTTTAATTTACAACTAAAATATCAACATCTTAAAGAAAATGTCAAAACTTCAAATATCAAGACATCCTCAGATGCCCCAGAGTTTGATGCAGTTTTTCAAATTAACAAACGTGATGAACAGATTCAAGCTCAGTGCAACACGATCAGAAAGTTGAAAGCCCAAATCTCTCAATTAAAGGGTCAAACGAACAATATGACAGGCTCCCAAATGCCTCCTCCTTTAGATTCTCAGAATTCTCAAACGTTTCATCTTCAAAACCTAGTAAATGCACTACAAAAGGAAAACGAAAGTTTTCTAGAAGAAAATGAAAAGGTTAAACGTCACTTCAATGAGTTATTTAAATCAATAAAGGTCACTCGTAACAAAAATAACGATCAAATAGCTTCATTACAAAAGGAAATTGAGAATCTGAGGAGTCAGGTAAAAGGGAAAATGCCAATGACCAATGGGGAGAATGGTGTATCAAAGGTTCACTCTTGCAATAAATATGCTTTGTCTGTGAAATATGTCCCTCCTCATCTCAGGAACAACAAACTTGCTGTTCAAACATACTTCTCATCCCTTAAGGATTGCCTAGAATGTCTGCGTAAGATTGTTGAAGAGGATAAATTAGAGAAACCTCATGATAATGCAATTGGACATACATGCTTATATGCCAAACGATCTCAAGAAATCTTAGAATGCTTGATCACAATATGCCCAAAATCATTAGGTGAGAGAGTTAATCCTTTGATTCCATGCTCGATGCCTAATGCCAAGTATGATATTCATTCGATTCCCAATGTTTTGAATGTGAACCGTAGTGTGCCTTTAAGTAGTTCAGATTCCAGATCTGTCAATGCTAAGAAAGAGAACTCAAGTGTGCCTTCTAGGAGTACAAATCTCAGTACTTCTAGTTTTAAGAAAGTGAACCTTAGTGTGCCTGCATGTAGTTCAGATCCCAGCACATCTAAACAGGTGATGCAAAGAGTAGTTAAACCAACTAATGTTCCCATTCCCTCTACAGGAGTAATCAGTGACATTAAAGGGAGCAGGTCAAAGTCTCAAGACAATACAAAGAATGATAGGACCTCGCAAGCTAAGAATGTGCACTGGAAAAGAGTAGAAGAACAATCTAGGAACTTTAAGTTTGAATCGAATAAAACGAATCGGGTTGATTCTAGTATTAGCCATAGGCGTACTGTAATTAATTCGAATTCTGATACTATTTGCAAACCTTGTATTGATGTCTGCTTGAATTCTGTCTCTAATCATGAATGTGGTGTTAATGTTCTACCTAATGATGTTAATTGTCCAGTTAATATTGTTAATGCTAAAATTCATGCTAAGAAGGCTAAAAGGCAAAAACGAAAGAAAATTAGAAAACAGTGGAAACCCACAGGAAGAACATTCAGTAAAATAGGCTATTATTGGATACCTGTTGGTCATAAGACTAATCAGATAATGCCCACTAGAAAATGGATGCCTACTGGTAGAAATATTCCCTTAAGATGTGATCACACTGTGAACAGGGCTAATACAGACACTAGTACTGCATCTATTCATAATGATTCCATTGCCTCATTTTCTGATATAAATGCTTCTATTTCTGATGTGGGTGTTCCAACCATTGTTACTAACCAAATGGAACCCATTCTTGCATGGGGATCCCAATTATCCAGTTATCCATTATTGTCTGTGTTCAACTGCAGATCGTTCAAATCGTTCTGTGGTACCTGGACTCAGGCTGTTCCAAGCATATGACTGGAGACCGGTTGCGGCTCATGAACTTCGTGAGCAAATTCATCGGGACTGTTAGATTCGGTAATGATCATTTCGGTGCAATCATGGGTTATGGAGATTACGTTGTTGGTGATAGTGTCATCTCTAGAGTATACTATGTGGAAGGTCTCGGTCATAATCTGTTCTCGGTTAGTCAATTTTGTGATTCTGATCTAGAAGTAGCCTTCAGAAAACATACCTGCTTTGTTAGAGAACTTAATGGTAAGGAACTGTTAAAAGGAACTCGTGGCTCAAATCTTTACACCATCTCTATCGATGACATGATGAGGTCTTCTCCAATCTGCTTGTTATCAAAGGCTTCAAAAACAAAGTCATGGTTATGGCATCGTCGTCTTAATCACTTGAACTTCGGTACCATCAATGATCTCACCAGAAAGGACTTAGTTGTAGGTTTACCTAGACTCAAGTACGAAAAGGATCATCTTTGTTCAGCATGTCAATTGGGAAAAAGCAAGAAGTATGCCCATAAACCCAAACCTACTAACTCTGTCACAGAAGTTCTTCATATGATTCATATGGATTTATGTGGACCAATGAGGGTGCAGAATATCTTTGGGAAGAAATATGTGTTAGTTGTGGTTGATGATTACTCTAGATTCACCTGGGTCAAGTTCTTAAGAACAAAGGATGAAACTCCTGATATCATCATCAAACTCATCAAACAGCTGCAGGTTCGACTTAACAAAACCGTCAGAATTATCAGAACAGACAATGGAACTGAGTTTGTCAACAAACAACTTAGTGAATTCTATGAAAGCGTTGGAATCAGCCATCAAAGAAGTGTTCCACGAACTCCTCAACAGAACGGTGTAGTTGAAAGACGAAATCGAACTCTTGTTGAAGCCGCTAGAACAATGCTGATTTACTCAAAGGTTCCAATGTTTCTCTGGGCTGAAGCAATTGCCACTGCATGCTACACACAAAATCGTTCCCTGATTCACACTGTTCATGGAAAAACTCCATATGAACTTGTCCACAACAGAAAACCTAATCTCTCTTTCCTTCGTGTGTTTGGTGCATTGTGTTATCCAACTAATGAGGGTCAAGACTTAGGCAAACTTAGGGCTAAAGCTGACATTGGAGTATTTGTAGGATATGCACCAAACAAAAAGGGATACCGAATCTACAACAAAAGAACCCGAAATATCATGGAAACAATTCACGTTACGTTTGATGAGCTGACCGGTCAAATGGCTCCTGGACACTCCAGCTCAGGACCCGCACTTCAAAACAGTCCCATTGGTTCATCCCTTGTTCCAATCTCCTCTCAAGAAACTCCATATGTACCTCCATCTGAAGATGATTTAAAGAAATTGTTTGATCCTATGTTTGATGAACTGTATGATTCAAGTACTAAGGAGGGGTTGATCCCTACAACAGTGGATGCTCATATCCCTGTGAATGAAATCAATCCCTCAGTCTCAATATCGTTAAGTCAAGAAGCGCCTACTGCTGATCCTTCCGTCTCATCAACAAATCATCATTCTTCAAATGTACATCATGGAACTGTTTCTGGCATCAATGATGAAGTTAATCCCTTTGCTACTCCTGAAGATGCTCCATTTGAAAACATATTTGCTCCTGAATCATCATCAGAACCATCTTCTTCAGGAGACATCGACTCTGCTACCTCAGTCCCTCAACAACTGCCACATGAACACCTTAGAAAATGGACTCACGATCATCCACTAGACAACATCATTGGAAATCCCTCTCGTCCTGTATCAACACGAAAACAACTTGCAACCGATGCCTTATGGTGCTTCTTCAACTCCGTACTATCTAAGATCGAACCAAAAGATGTTAAAACCGCCATGAATGAAGATAGCTGGTTCAATGCCATGCAAGATGAAATTCATGAGTTTGATCGACTTGATGTATGGGCTGTCTCTTATAC
>BPTQ01000005.1:181960020-182043179 GCA_019973895.1 Chrysanthemum seticuspe | reverse complement strand
GTGCCCATAACTATAGCAAGAGATCCCCTTATCCTTACGATCATACCTCAATGATGCGATTCCAATTCCAACTCCTTCTAATAAAAAAATAGAAAAATATAAAATACTTTTACCTTTCCATGCTTAGAGCCCATAACCTAAACCCCCCAACCATAAAGATGGCTAATGAGATGATAATAGATTAATAGATTTGATTCCAACACCCTCAGATACAGATTAATTACACACGAGCATACTATCAAATTTCTACACAAATGAATCAAACATAATGAGGAATTAATAGAGGATAACTACCAACTCACAGCGCAGAATAAGGATCAACGCAACACAAAGATTTCAACATCCCATACGCAAAGAGGGATTGAGAAACTTGAATGGTTTCCCAGAACAGATGTTTAGGTGCATCTCTAATATCTGAGGATGAGATTCCGTGAGAAGCCTACAAAATCTGATGTTAGTGAGTCCATTAGTATGAGATCCCAAGTGTTTCTACTTAGTTCGTAATTCATGTGTTGCTTACTGGATAGCGTAATGATCTAGTAATTAGTTGATTCTATTCTTTGTTGGTTAGTTATAAATTATTAATTCAAAGTATGAAGGATTCGTTTGTGTGTTTATTTAATCGGCCTGTACCTCTTGTACGTTCGTATGTGTGTTTATTAGTTTCTGTATTAACTTAATTACTTCGTTTCTGAATAGAACCACATTCTATCCCAATTTTTGGGATTTTATGACATGTTCTGTGGAATCCAAGCCAAAATCCAAAAATGAGGTTTCTGAGAGGTGTGTTTCTGACTTTTTAAGCCTAAGATATATATTCTAATGTTAACGCTGCCGCAGTGGAATACAAATCACTGCGGCAGCACAGCGGCGGTAATCCCAAAGCAGAACCGGTGCAATTGGAACGCTGCCGCAGTGGAATACAGGCACTGCGGCAGGAGAAGTCGAAGACTGCAGCAGACCTAGCGTAGATCCGGCAGACTCATCGCTGCCGGATGAGAAAGTGTGATCTGCGGCAGAGAACTTTTGTGCTCAATACTTAATGCTTGATTCATCTTTGTGAACCCTAGAGTATGATTACCTGAGTGATTGTAGTCTAAAACATCCGAAGAGTGCCTTAGAGTAGGAGTCTATAATCTCTACGTGGATTTGTAGACAAGACCCTTTGGTAAGTTCAAAGAGTTAGGGAGAAACGCATACCCTACAACTTTAGAAACACAACGCAACTAGGAATAAGACGCGACACTCAACCATCAATAGGAGATAATTAAGGAGTAATACAAACTAAGTAAACACATCTTTAAACTATCATACGAGCACACATTAATTAGACATAGACTCCCACAACCTTAGTTTAGATAATTAGATAATAGTAGAGTAATCGGTAGAAATACCAACCCCCCAAATCCAATACCCGAGATTCGTACCTTTCCATTTTCATAAAATATAAAAAGATAAAAAAATAATCTTCCTCAACCTTAACCTTAGCGTAGTAACTCCATACTAGCATTCCTATTCCCCTAGAGAACGATATCAATACCCGTGGCTTACCCTAATTACTACACTACAACGATTAGGTTCACTGCCTAGGGTGTTATAAAACTTGCTCGAAGAAAAGGAAGTTCCTTTGACCCCGAACGACGCGTGTAGCGTTATCAAGGGTTCCCAGTGAGAATGAAACAAATCCCTTTAAGAGGAATTGATTATGTAAGGTTTAGTGCAGTGCGTCACTGGGTCCATGACGTCTTTGTCTTCAATACCAGTGTCATCTAGTGACAACCAGTAGCATATGTATTGAACCCGGTTTCTGCCCTAAGGTTGATTATGGAGGGCTATTTCTTTTCACCCTTTCTTTATATTTCTTTTTAATTCTTCAACCCCTTCTTTCTCCTTTCTCACATTACTCCTTTTTTCAATCATTCCTAAGGACTTCTAATACTAACTATTTGTGATGTCCTTGGGTAGATCCCTCCGGCTCTGGCGGATCATAGGACGGATTTCCTATCCTTAGTCACCTTATAACTCCATGATTGTCCTATTGTTGCCATAAAACCATTTTTTTTGAAAATCTCTCCGAATGTTTATGATAGAAAACATGTTTGGAACACTCCGAGAGTTTTATACTTTCAGAAACACTCCCCTTTCACATGTGCTTATAAGTTTTGACAGAAATCTGCACAGTGAGAGTAGAGTTCGCACTTTTTGAATTGATCGACTTTAAATGAACAAGACCGATTCGAGACACGTTTACATCACTAGAGAACTAGCTTGAAATTATTACCCATCCTGGTCAAGTCCATAGAAAGTTTCTCGAGATGGTACATTATTCTGACTTTGATTCCCGTCAATTCATTGGTTCCATCTGAGTCGGGCTCATTTTGAAATTCAAACAACGAACATTAAAATTTTTGATCACATTTTAATCACGTCTCCTCCCCCTCAAAAATAGCATATACGTGATATTTTTTATATCAACGGATTAAACAACATTTTAGAATCTTTTGAGGAGACAAACGGATTTGATTTAAGCATGAATTTGGAACATTTTTGTTTTATACTCCCCCTTTAATAAAGCATAAACAATTAAAGGGTTTTAGAGGGAGTTATCTTGAGCACAAAATATTTTGAAAGAGTTTGAAAATCTTTTTGAACAATCTTGAAAAGGTGCTCAAGATGATGATGATTTCTCACCATTTTTAAATGTAGTGCACTGAAGCGTACACTAGTGATTTTCATTAAAAAGCACGAGTTTTGATTTGAAAATAATCAAAAGTCATCATTTAGGTCCGGGTTTCGTACTGATGTATACGAAAGCCATTATTGAAGAAATTTTGAGAAACGACATGTTTTGAAAAACATTTAAAGAACTCTCGCTCAAGCATCTGTACATACCCGTATCATTGTTGAATGATATTTCTAGAAACGTACAGAATATCGATTATACGAGGGACATGTCGTAGAAGAATATTTTTGGATTTTTGATTTTCTATTGTTTTTGAATTTTTTGAAAGTTTTATATTTTTATATTTTGTTTTTGTTGGTTTTTCAAATTTTGTATTTTGTTTTTCAAAAATATTTACAGCGAAGCTTTTTGGAAAATCATTTTCAAGAAGATTCGAGAAGACGTTCTAACTCCTCAGGGGTTAGGCTTCGCATTCCAATTTGTCGAACTAAAAAGTCAAACCTTTCTTTTGGAAGGGCTTTAGTTAATTGATCGGCGAGTTGGTAATCAGTCTTCACGAAGAATAATTCAACAGTACCATTTTCGACGTACTCTTTGATGAAGTGGTAGCGGACACGGATATGCTTAGTCTTTGAGTGATGAACAGGATTGCATGATATGGCTATGGCACTTTTCGAGTCACAATACATAGGTATTTTATCGAAAGTAAAGCCATAATCTGTGAGTTGTGTTCTCATCCATAGAACTTGAGCACAACACGCAGATAGAGACACATACTCAGCTTCAGCGGTTGAAAGTGCAGTGCAATCTTGTTTCTTTGAAGACCAGCTTACTAACTTTTCACCCAAAAATTGTGCTCCTCCTGATATACTTTTTGCTGTAACTTGATCACCTGCGTGGTCCGCATCTGAAAAGGCAATTAGATCAAATCCGGATTCCGTCGGATACCAAAGTCCCATGTGAATGGATGTCTTTAGATACCGAAAGATCCGTTTAACCTCTTGGAGGTGCAGTTCGGTAGGCTTTGCCTGAAACCGTGCTAATAAGCAAACAGCAAAATGAATATCGGGTCGACTAGCAGTAAGATACATGAGAGAACCAATCGTGCTCCGATATTTCTTCGGATCAATAGGTTTCCCAAACAAATCGGCTCCAATTTTTGGTGAAGTTACCATTGGTGTTCCGACCGAGTCACAATTATTCATACCATGGTTTTTCAAAATCTCAGTTGTATATTTAGCTTGATTAATAAAAATTCCACGTGGGGATTGATGAATTTGTAAACCAAGAAAGAATTTTAGTTCCCCCATCATGGACATTTCAAATTTACTTTTCATGAGATTTTCAAAATGTTTTGAAAGATTCGGATTAGTGGACCCAAAGATGATGTCGTCCACGTAAATCTGAACAATCAAAATGTCATTTTTGCATTTTTGTGTAAACAAGGTAGGATCAACTGTTCCCTTGGTGAAATTGTTTTGGATAAGGAAAGAGGACAGTTCGTCATACCACGCTCTCGGAGCTTGTTTCAATCGATAGATTGCCTTTTTGAGTTTGTAGACGTAGTCTGGATGTTCCAAGTCGATGAAGCCTTCTGGCTGACTCACGTACACTTCTTCTTTCAGAGTTCCATTCAAGAACGCGGTCTTAATGTCCATCTGATTAACCGTGATGTTTTTGTGAGCTGCATAGGCTAAGAATATCCTGACTGCTTCAAGTCTAGCTACCGGCGCGAATGACTCTTCAAAGTCTATCCCTTCCTCTTGTCTGTATCCTTTGGCCACAAGACGAGCTTTATTGCGAATAACAGTCATCTCTTCATCCCTTTTGATCTTCCATAACCATTTGAGATCAATGACGCGAATGTCAATTGGTCTTGGAACATATCCCAAGAGTCATGTAGACGGTATTGGAGAAGTTCCTCCTGCATCGCTTCTATCCATGCAGGTTCTGCCATTGCCTCACGAATGTTCTTTGGCTCGATATTGCTAATTGAGCAATGGTAAATGCATAAGTCGCAATCGGTGGCAAGTTGACGTCTCGTCTGAATTGGCCTTGGGGGTTCACCAATAACTTGTTCAATTGGGTGGTCTTTTGTCCACTTCAGAGTAGAAGGATACCGTTGGTTAAACGTATGTGAGTTAGATGGTTCTCGTAAGTATGAAGATGATTCAGTTGATTCCGTAGCAAACGGGTTTTCAAATAAGTCTTCATCTAACGTTGCATCGTTATGGTTTTGGTTTTGCTCATCAACTGCTAGTAGAACGGGTGCAATAACTGGAGTAGATGTAGATGATGTTGATTGAGTTGGTGCATTGGTTTCGACCGTTGTAGATGCATCTTCTGTTGGTGGTGGAGGATGATTTTGAGCGGGTGCAGCGGAACGATGGTTTGATGCATTTGTCGAAGTTCCACCATAGTATTCATCGAACATTAACTCGAAGAAAGTTTCCCATTCTTGTTCTTTAGGATTGTCAAACGAAGTTGATTGAGCTCGTTGAGGTACGAGTCCTGAACTGATGTATCCAGAAGTCTGCTGATTTAGTGCGGGTTCTAGAGCGAGTCTCTCAGAAGCCATTTTTGAAAGTTCATCAAATTTCACATTCATCGTCTCTATGATCCTCCTAGTTCTCCTGTTATACACCCTGAATGCCCTCGAGTTATTTGAATATCCAATGAAGATTCCAATATCACCTTTGGCTCTCAGTTTACCTAGATCTTCTCTGTCGTTTGTTGGATAGCACAAAGCGCCAAACACGTGAAAGTAAGAGATATCAGGTTTTCTGTTGTTCACTATCTCATATGGGGTTTTATTGAATCTTGGATGGATGAGGGATCGGTTCTTAGTGAAACAAGCAGTGGCAACAGCATCAGCCCATAGAAATAACGGTGCACTAGAATAGATTAGCATTGTGCGAGCAGCTTCCACAAGAGTTCTATTTCTTCTTTCAACTACCCCATTCTGCTGTGGAGTTCTAACAACTGATGTCTGATGTGTAATTACAACATCTTCAAAATAAGATCTTAACTCCTGATTTGTGAATTCAGTGCCGTTGTCTGTTCTTACAACCCTTACTGGAGCTTGAAGAAGTACTTGAATACGCTTCAGAAAGGTGATGATGATGCCTGGTGCTTCGTCTTTTGATCTTAGAAACCTAACCCATATATATCTCGAATAATCATCGACGATAACAAGAATATACTTTTTCCCATTAATGCTTTCAACTCTCATTGGGCCACATAAGTCCATGTGCAACATATGCAACTTTGCTTCCGAACTAGGTACGGATTTGGGTTTATATGATGCTCTTTTGCTTTTTCCTTGTTCGCATGATGGACATAAGTGATCCTTGGTGTATTTGAACTTTGGAAGTCCGTTGACGATGTTGTCTTTGGCAAGATTGTTGATGGTGTCAAAATTGAGATGGGATAACCTTTTATGCCACAACCAGGACTGAGTTCCAGATGCTTGTGTCATAAGATAAATTGGTGATGAAGATGCCATTTGATTGATGTCGATAGCATACAAGTTTGTATCACGATTCCCAGTTAGGAGATTTGTGCCATCCAAGTTTCTAACGAAGCAAGCATTTTTCCTAAATGCAACCTCTAAATCTGCATCACAGAACTGCCCGACTGAAAACAAATTGTGTCCCAACCCTTCGACATAGTAAAATCGAGTGATCAAATAATTTCCAAAAGGTAGATCTCCATAACCCATGATAGCTGCTACATGATCATTTCCAAAATGTACGGTTCCCATGAATTTCCAGACGAAATTGAACAACAGCTTCAGATTCCCGGTCATGTGCTTGGAGCAACCCGAGTCGACGATCCAAAGACAAATTTCGATAACCTGCCAGTAACAGAAAACGAATATTGTGGAAACCGTTTTGATTTTGGTTCCTTTGGGTTAGAGGTAAAATCCTGATCACACTCAAAGAGGTTTTCTACAGGGAATTTTGGTTTATCACTCATTTTACCATTCTGGAGTGTGAAAGTTCTACCTGTGGGTTTCCAAATATCATCCCTAAAGTATACACTGTAGTTCTTGTCAGTAGTGAAAAGCCTAAGTTTTGCAACTAGTCTTCCTACTTGTTTAGCGTAAGATCTTTTTGGAACGTTCTTCTTAACAGGCTTATCATTCACATTCTTAGAAACACAATCATCTTGAACATTAACTAAAGATTTCTTGCAAGTTAAACAAAGAGATTCAACACATGCATTAGACTTAGCAAGTTTCATAGGTTCAGTACATTCAGATGAAATGTCTTTCTTATTCAAAAACGGTAAATTCCTAGGGTGTTCTTCTACTTTCTTCTCTCTATTCAAGCTACTACTCCTAGAGGCAGTCGAGACTCTATTGTTCCTTGTATTGCTCTTAGGCTTTAGTCTGCTGCTCCTAGAGGTGCTTTCTAGTCCTGTAGAAGGTAAGGCACACGCATTAGGATTCACATTTTTATGAAGGGAGGTGATTTCAGCTTTCCTAGGCTCTTTTGAGTGCTTTTCTAAACTTATGTTGTTTGTTCCATATGTTTTAGATGCGGAGGCAGACGCATTAGTGGTACTCATCTTAAAAAGGCTAGGTGCTAAAACTTTTGGTTTCTCAATAACCGCTTTTCCTTTATCAACATTATGTTTAGGTAGGGCAGGTGGAGTGACTGGTTTTGATGAAACATTTTTCTCATTGACTTTTGGAGGAGGCATAGAAACAGACATTTTTTGTTTGGAAACCGGTTTGGGATCATTTGCTTTCTCCTCAGTCAATGGTTTTGTAATCACAGTTTCCACTACCTTTCCTTTTTGACTTTCCAGCTGAGCCCTCAAAAGATCATTTTTCGCTTTCATGTCATTGTAGGCACGCTCATACGACAATTTGTCATATTTGCATTCCTCATTTTTTCGATCAAGTTGTTTAAAATATGAGACATTTTTTTTTGCAAGTTTCTCAAGTGCTTTTTCATATTTTGAAACAATTTTGGAGGTCTCAGACTGGAGTCTTTCATGATCTTCAACAGAATATGTTTGCAAAATGATGGACATAATATCAGTAGTCAGAACATCTTCGAAGAGAGAGTCATTTAAATTTTCCAAAACTTTGACTTGTTCAACACAGTCATTAGCTTGCTTGACCAGGGATTTATGGTCCTTGACAAAGTCAACTGTTTCTTTCAAAAACGCTTGTTCAAAATGAATTACCCTTGCACTGATGGCATTCAGCTGAGGGGAAATTTGAGTTTCAAAAAACTTTCTTTGTTCGATGTCAAAACTAGAGAACCAGTTGTTAGGTGTAATAGTGGTTTTAGTTTTAACAGTGTCTTGAAGATCCGCAATTCTAGTTTTCACATTGTCTAAAATACTTCTCGCATCACTTGTGTTAAAAGGATTGTTTGAAGACATTTGTTCAATGTTCGAAAGAGAATTTGAGACAACAACTGGTTTTGAAACAGATTTTGAAACAGGTGTTGACTCTTTGTTTGAAACACTTGGTGTGATGGAAAACTTTGACTTTTCTTTTTGATTAACAAAAGTAATTCCGTTAATTTTGTTCCATTTGTTATAATCAATTGGTTTGATTTCCGAATTCTTTTGTTTCATTTTTGATCTACTCTCCTCAGATAGTTCTAACGTTTCAAGAGAATCACGAACAATAATGGGTTCATGTACAACATTTCCATTGTTTAACACATTCTGAGATTTCTGAGATTTCTGAGCTTTCTTGAGGAACGAAGAAGGGTCGTTACCAAGTGCCATTTTATGTGAAGTATGAAAACGCTGATTTACTTGGTTAGAAAGCATTTTGTTTGTTTTATCTGAATGACCCGTTGTAAGAAGCAAATTGTCCAAAGATTTGATTTTCTCATTTTTATCAAGAATTTCATCAAGAAGAGAATCTTCTCATTTAGAAAAATCAGTAATCAACTACTTCTTTTCTTTTTCAAGATTAGAAAACATTTCTTTTCGTTTAGAAAGTTGGTTATTTAAATCAGAAATTTCCTTGTTTAACGATTTAATTTTCAAGTTCAAATTCACATCGAGTGTGTTATACTTGATTTGCAACAGTTGTTCTTTAGAAACCAAATTTCGATAACCAATTTCTAATTCTGATTCTTTGTTTTTATTAAATTCAAAGGCTTTTGCGTTTTCCTTGTAACTCTCAAGCTCAGCAGTCAATTTAGCATTCGCGGCCTTAACTTCGCGATTGACCGTTCTAAATTTCTCAATTTCAATGCCACAGTTATTGATTAATGATTCAAAGTAAGCACGTGTTTCCTCATCAGTCACAGTATTTTGTGCCACACAGTCTCAGTAAGGATCCACATATGGAGTCTCAGAGTTAGTATTGCTACAACTCGGATTGTCCAAGTATGTATCATAAGTTGGTGTTGGCGTCACAGAATGCTGTTTGTCATGAGTAAACACATCAAATATGACATTGTTATAGCATGGATCAGTGATTGGTACCTCAGATACTACGTTGGCGTCATAGACAGGAGGTGCGTTAGAATCAGTGTCATACTTAGTCTCCTGAAGATTTTCCATGAAGATGCAGTTTGCATTGATTTCCTCGAGGTCTTCCAAATCATCCACAATAGCGAAAAAATCATTTTCCTCAGCACTCAACTGCATCCCTGCTTCTTGCTTCTGTGCTAACAGCATAGCTTTCCGAAGAAACTCAGCATTCTTCTTGTGTGGCTTAGTGGGACAGTTTCGTGCCATGTGACCCACTCCTTGACAATTATAACACTTAACCTGATTACCCTGATTCACATTTCCAGAATTCCCAACGACTGGAGCTGTAACATTCCCATTCTGATTTCCCACTGCTCTATTCCCTACATTCTGACCCATCTGATTACCCTGATTCGGAACCGCCTGATTACCCATGCGAAATCCAGTAGCATATCCCTGCTGATTCCCAATAACTCCAACCATTTGTCCTTGATGACCCATATTCACACCCGGCTGTGCAACTTGCCTGCTGCGAGTGTTTGATGAAATCCTTTGGTTGTTGTTAGTTGGTGTGGAATAGCAACCTCTGAATGCTTTACCCAATAAAGAAAATACTTGTGACAAAGCTTCTTCGGGTTCCATTTCAAGATCAGTGATTCCTTGTTCCTGGTAATGTTGTGGTTCTGGTGGATAGGTTTGTTGTTGCTGCAAGTTGTTGTTAGTGGAAGATGATGAAGCTTGTTGTTGTGTATTCACTGGAGTTTGAGTCTTTGCAATGAGTGCCAATGGATCATGATTCTTTGATAATCTTTCTTGTCTGACTTCATTCACTTCATTTTGATTTTGTTTTAGAAAATCGTTGAGTTAATCAAAGTTCACTTGATGTAAGTCTTTTGTTTGGTTGACAATAGTGACATATCGTCCCCATTCTTCTGGTAGATTGTTCAAGAACTTGATGTTGCTCACGATAGTTCTGGGTTTCAACTTGTTTCTGATCAGCTCATTCATCAAAGTGCAGAACCTTCCATAGTAGGATGTTCAAGAAATGGATTCTCTTGGAGTGGATGTAAACTTCTCCCAAGCAGTTAGCAGCTTGTTCTCCGTATCTTGTTGACCAATTTCAGTTCCATGACAAAGCCGTCTAACACGTTCCCACATATCAAAAGCAGTTTCACAACTGTCTACAGCAGCAAAGATGTCTCTTGGTAAACCCAGTTGGACAATATGAATTGCCATGTCATCTGCTTCGGCTTGTTTCTGATCTTCTTCAGAGTATTCCGATTCTTTTTGAAGACGAAAAAATGGTGGGAGGGGAGGTGTTGCATCAGCATTTGCAGGGTCTTGGACTTGTCGAGGTATGAAGGGTCCACCCTAAATGGATTTGATCATCAATTTTCCATTAGGTTTTGTCTTGATGTAACGAAGCATTCGACTTGTCCATTGAAGATAACCACCTTTTTCCAACATAGGAGGACGGTTTTCGGCACCGGCTGCATGAATATCTTGTTGAGTTGCCATTGATGAAGGTATGATATGATAAAGTTGATGTAGGATCGATTCAACGATAAAGGAGTTGTCTTTGATGAAGATTAAACTTGGTTGATGTAGTGAAAATTTGCTCTAAAAACTTAAAAACCTCAATAACTTCTTTTCGGAGCATTTTTAGGACTTGAAGGTTGACCTGAATAAACTTCTTTTCAGAGCGTTTATTTGGCGGTCTATTCTCCTCGTTCATACGGTCGTTTTGATGGGTAGATCGCTGAAAACGGAGTTACGGTTCAAAAGTTATAGCCGTTTGAAGTTTTGCTCAAAATCTTACTCGTAAACCAGTTCTTATGCGTAGAAATGAATGCTTATGCGTAGGATTGCTTATGCGTAGGAGTCCTTATGCGTAAAGAGCTTAATCGTAGGATTCTTATGCGTAAACCTAAGGTTAAACGTAAGTCTTATGCGTAAACTTTTAAGCGTAGAAGTAGAGAACCTTACGCGTAAGAATGAACTTATGCGTAGAGTGCTTACTCGTAAGCTGTCTGCTTATGCGTAAGAATTGGTTTAAAACCAAAAATCCTTTACACTGTCACAGCGTAAAAGATATCCGAAAGTCGAAGTGATCCACACTTATCCAAGTGAGGGAAGCACTGAGTAACCGTTGTTGCACGAAGATTCTTCACCAAAAAGTTATGCGTAGAAACTTAAGCGTAGAAAAAGGGTTTTGACTTTCTTACGCGTAAAACTAGGGTTTTGACTTACGCGTAAAAAATTTCCAATGATTCAACCAATTTCTGATGCACAAACAGCCTTAAAAACACTCAAATAACAAGATTGTTTTGACCAAAAACACCCAAAATGCTTTTTGTGCTTACGCGTAGAAATGAACAACGAACCAAAAACTAGTTTAAAAACAGTGTAAAACACATAAAGGTTCGAACTTTTTTCCAAAACTAGAATCTTTAACACTATATAAACCTTAGACCATAAGAATCTTGAAGATTTAAATGCAAAAATTAATGTTTTATGCGTGAATCTTTGAGAACGAAGACTACGCGTATACTACAAAAAAAACTTCAACCAAAACACTCCTAAACCATTGTTAGGCGATTCATACCAATTGTAGGACCTTACTTTTATCAACCTTATCGCAAACCCAACACGTTATGCGTAAAACACGAACAACACAAACACAAACATATGCGTAAATAAAGAAGGAAAGATTAAGATGTTGGTGACTTGATGTTTATAAAACTGTGTATGTTGTGAGAGAAAGATGAACACAATAAATTGTATATTCCAAAGAAAACACACACACACACACACTCAAGCACACCCCTCAAATGACCATTTGAGGGGTATTTATAGTTGGAATACATGATGCCCTAAAAGGCTTTCTATGGGCTTCGTGGGCTTGGACATGGGTTGGATTGGATATAAGGCAAGCTTAACTAAACTAATACCCATTTAGCTTAGTCCAATCCACGAGCCCGTTGACTATTCTATCACGATATCTAACACATGATATAAAGTTCCTAAACGTGAATGACCATCACTTCTAATAAAACAATTAAGGCTAACAAATCTCCTCCTAAGTGTTAGTAATGAAGTAATAGATTTTCTTGACGTCTTCTAGCATTCTTCTTTCTTGTGAGTAGAGATGCTTTAGGTTCCAACAATCTCCCCTTAAGAGTGTTCAGGATCTTGTTTCTTTTGAAATTTTCAGCTTTGACGTCGTTTTATTCTTTGTTCTTTTATGGATGTTGTGAAAGTATGTTGTTGTCTGCCATTTGTCAGCTTCGTCGTTCAGGTGTCTCCACGTCTTTCTCCACCATGCTCACACGTCTTTTGACTTTGGATTTCAGATGTGATGTAGTTCTCAAGTCTATAAACTTTGTAGATTCGTTGGCTTTGAAGAAGAATCATTTTGACTTTTGAGTTGCCTTTGATTTTAAAAGAACTTCATTTGTGATGTTGTTGGTATGAGCATGTGGAGAATGGCACGATCTCTCCTGGAACTTTGGATCTCCAATCATGCATGTTGACAGTCTGCAATAAATTTCCTGACATACGAGTTCGGATATTTTGTACAGGCATATCCTAATTCGCTGGCGCGGTCTTAGACGAATCTTAAACCGTATGGTCATTGGCATGTCCCCGTACTCAATATAGTTACTCTGTCGTTGTGACTCGCTGGAGTATACCGAAGTATCACTCCACGGCTGTAGACCATTTGAAACCACCATGAACACTAACGCTCTGTTCTCGAATTTTTTTTAAAGTAATGTAAGGGGAGGGGAAGGCAATTAAAAAAAAGGGCGTTCTTGAGTTTTTTTAAGATGGAAAGGTAGGGGACGGGAAGGTGGGAGGGAGGGAAGGGATGGGCTTTTGTGTGTATTTTTTTTCCATCTAATTTTGAGCAGATTGGGGAGGGAAATGGGTTTTCAACATTACAGGCCTTTATTAAATTACAATATTAACCTCAATATTCATGCACGATCTTTATATTTTTGACCTACTTCTCCAATATCACACCGACTCTGCAGAATACGGTTGGCAATTTGCTGCAACTGGAATGGTGTCTAGCTGGGGTGCCAGGATAGTTTTTTTAGGCTTCTGATAACAAAATGTGACACTCGTTCGATGATATGAATTTGTGTACAATCAGTATATAGAAATAAACCTTGTTTTACACATTCTAAAGAATGTAAATGCTTCTGATCTGAGTAAGGTTGAAATGGAATAGGAATCTCTATTGTTTGAAACGGATAACAAAGTATTGAATGATGAAATTGCTAATTGGCATGACAACATGAGCAGATATACGGTATAATTTTGAAGTCTTTTGTTTAAGAATTTCCTTATGATCATTAGTGGTGTGGAGTAATTTGGTAGATGTCCATGTTAATCGATAATGATAAATCTTATTAACTTAAGTATGTCAACTGGTGGCACTATAAAAATTAAAGGAAGTTAAATTAGATTGTGTGATGAAATTAAAAGCTTTATGAATTACGAAAAGAGGGGTCTGTGAGTATTTCTTGAAATTAAAGAGTACAATGTTGAAATTGAAAGCTTTATGAATTACGAAAAGAGGTGTCTATGTTAATTATGTTAGTCAGCATTGACTCTTTTACTTTTTATAGAACTATTCGGTCTATATTAATACAAGATGGTAATTATGTGTTGTATCTTATAGGCTGAGAATGCAATTATCTTTCTTCATATATATAAACGAGGGTATTTTGGTAATTTGTGTAGCTTCCTTTCCTTCCTTGCTACATTAAAAAAGAAACTCAAGAACACAAAAATAAATAACCACTTTCTTCCCATCCCATCCCCTACTTTGTCCTTCCCATCCCATCCCCTTCCATTCTTTAAATTTTATACTTGAGAACAGAGCGTAAGCGTATACCGAATTGACCTGCTGTTTGGGCTGTTTGATGTTGCCCCTGGCAGGAGTTTCCATTCAATCATTGAGGATCACAATTGTAAATCCCCTCATAAATGTTCTCGACATATTGCTAAGATCTGCGAAGGACTCTAGAATGTGTCACTTGCGTTCTTATTGTTGAATGACAAGTGATGAAAAGTCAAGTGTTCTTAAGAGATGTTTTGATGAATCTCATGGCTCTAGACTCAATAGTGCGCTTTGGTTTTCCTAAGCAGAGACTAGGGAGAGCGGCTCCTTCTTCAATACCAACAATCTCTAAGAGAAAGTCTGTAGATTATGTAGGGTTCCTAGTGAGAATGTAACAAGCTCTTTTGAGAGAACTTGAGTGGTTAAGAAGGTTTAGTGCATTGCGTCACTGGGTCCATGATGACTTTGTCTTCAATACCGGTGTCATCTTGTGACATCCACTAGTGTATGAATTGAACCCGGTGTCTGCCCTAAGTTGAATAATTTGGAGGGCTATTTCTTTTCACCCTTTTCTTTAACTTTTGTTTTTAATTCTTCAACTCCTTCTTTCTCCGATTCTCATTTTCTCCTTTTTCAATCATACCTTAGGACTTCTAAATACTAACTATTGGTGGTGTCCTTGGGTAGATCCCTCCGGCTCTAGCAGATCATAGGACATTTATTCCAAAACTTTGTCACCTTATAACATCATGACTATCCTATGTTGCCATAAAACAATTTCTTGAAAATCTATCAAAGTGTTTATGAATGAAAACATGTTTGTAAAACTTTGAGAGTTTTGTATTTTCAGAAATACTCCCCCTCCACATGTGATTATGAGTTTTGACTGAAATTTTCACAGTAAGGGTAGAGCGCGCACTTTTGAATTGATCGACTCAAGGTAGACAATTCCTCGCAAGACACGGTTACTTTGTATAGTTAAAGAAATGCATTATCAGCTTTTAGGTGACAATTAGCTCTAATAACTACCTTGAAGATGTGAACAAACCTTGAAAAGGTTGTTAAACCCGTCAAAGTTCATGTCTATCAAGAGTTTCTTGAATTGGTACAATCTACTAAGATAAGTCTTCGAAGACAAATCTTTTCGATTTATGACATCTTAGAACTCGTCAATTCAAGAGTTAAGTCTTAGCACACTTAGATTCAATCACAATCCAACATATATATATCAAACAATTTTTCTCCCCTTCAAAAATGACATATTAATGTTATTTTGATGAAATTTCGATATTGAATGTGACCATTTCAAGTTTTACGGGAAGATATCCACAATGAACTTTGATAAGAACAGTTTTAGTTTGTAAATACTAACCCTCAACAAGTGATATTAAATTTTGAAGTTTTGAAAACACGAGAGGGAATACTTGTTCTTTTGAGCAAAATTTTGAAAATATTGAAAGATTTGATTCATTTTAATCAAAAGTAAGAAGCCTTCGCTCCTTTTATAAGGATTGTGGCATTGATGCGTATCATAAGGTCCTTTCATTACAAGATCGGGTTGTACACTTCTATTTATGTACAAACCATTATGAATAAGTAAATCAAATATCAAAATACAACCATGAGTTTTTTAAAGAGTACCCAAACGATTACACACGACCAGGAACTTTATCTTCACGTTGGAATGTCAAGATAGAGAAGCTTTGTCTTCTGCCCACATAGCTTTTCAAACGTCTCATCTGATCCCTGTAGAACAACCTTTCATCCAGCCTCTTGATAAACCTGCGAACTTTCTTGCGATCTTCTGAATTCCATCCCTTCTTCTGAAGAATGCCAGCTTCAATATCCTTTAACCGATAAGCTAACTGATTACAAACCATCTTCAACGTTGCGTCACAGAACTTATGGATCTCGTCAAATGCCATGAAACATGTGTGATGATGCTCACAGCGGTAGACAATTTCAAATTTCGCTTTATGCATGATGGTGTACTGAGGTTGTTGATTAAGTTCGGGAAAGTGCAGTAGCGGTTTGGTGAGTTTAATTTGCTTTTGGTATGATTCGACCCCAAGTTGCAAGTCTTCAACAGTTCTTGAATAACTTTGCTGCGGATGAAGATTAGTAGGGCAGTGATGATTTGGAGTTGAATTTATGTAGAGAACTGTTGCATCCTGCCTTGTACCTTTGTGAGATACATGTCTTCGATGTCGTTCAGTGACATTTTCGAGAAATCAGCTTCCGTGAAATCATACTCTTGTTCATCTTGTCTTTTGACCTTGATCTTGGACAAGTATGAGTAGCCCCACTTTGTTTCTAGTGTTACCACATCACAGCAACTATTCATTTTTCATTCTGCACCTTCTTGTTTGACATTCATACTTGGCACCTCTTGTAGTATCGTCTCCTCGTCTCTGGCCAATGATGAATGCCATATTTAGCATCAATGTCGTAATCCACCACATTGACAACATACAAGTTGGTGGCGTCTTCTTCAATGGCAATGTTGTCGGAGAATACTGCAGCTGGGATGTTGAAGGTGAGTGATGTAGCATATTTCTTGCTTACGCTGCTACCGTGTTGAAGAAACTCGAGATCGTTGTTGAAGAAGTAACGGTAAGGAATCCTTTGTTGTTCGGGTATGCCAATAGTTGGTAGAGGCTTGGTCCATGGTAAGCATAAAACCTTTATCATAATAGACGAAGTTGGGAAGGAATCCACGGTAAGCATACAATGTCTACAACCTTTTGATAAAGGATTAGTAAAGGAAGAAGGTGAGGGTAATGAAGTCACGTAGGGGCATGACTTCGTGTCTAGCTACAAGACTCATAAATAAAGAAAGGCGCTTCGTGGGAGGCAACCCATGCTTAATTGTTTGCTTGTTTGTGTGTCTTATATCTTTTATTAATTGTTTATTCTCATGTTTGAATTTGTAAAAATACTTTATTTTGTCTTTAACCTCGTCTTAATTACATATAAAGGTATTTTACAAAAGTGATAAGTGTAGGAAGGATTACACACGTTTTCAAAAAGAACGTGAACATGATAATTACGCTTATTAAAAAGATATACATGTGTGTTTGTTCGAGTCAAATGCTTGTATCGAGTCATAATGAATGTTTTGAATAAAATTTTTCCAGATTCTAAAGATATAAATTTTCCATAATTTTTTCCAGAAAATCGTTGACCAGGTTCTGTCAGGATAACCTGACGGCGTCTGGGTCGTAACCTGACGGCATCTGGAGGAGTAGAAACAGCTTACTACTTTTTTCTCGTTTTTTGAGCTACTTATAAATTTTTGGAATTTTTGCAGGTCTTAATTTTCCAGAAAATCTGTAAACATCCATTCCACAAGCATTATATCCTAGTTTAGTAGAGTTATATATATATATTGCTACCGCCGATTTTACGCGAAGGTTTCGTTTGTTTTCTTCAAGTGTGCAGGTTTTATTTATCAAGAAGAAGATACATAAGATTTGGATGGAGCTTTCCTGCATACATTCTTCTTGGAAAAGATTTAACCACTACTTCACACGGATCCTACCGAGCTAATCAGGGGATTATTAGTTTCTTTCATTTTTAATTACCTTCCATTATCATAACTTTGATACTTTCGGGGAACATTGGGGACAATGTTCAGTTTAAGTGTAGGGAGGGAAAATAAAATGGGAACTTTGAAACTATGCTTATCCTTGACTATTTTCCTTGTCCAATTTCATTTTTGTAATAAACCATGAGAAATATCGGTTAGGGTAATTTTGGCACCAAATTTAAAATTTTTCATGACATGTAGGAGTACGCCATTAGTCTTAATAAAGCGTCTCATGGATAGAAAGGTATATGACTAGCACAAAACCCTTCACCACTTAAATTCCACTCAAAATGTGAGGTTCTCCCTTAGATTTATAGGAATTAAAGCATTACACTTTAATGCTTCGAGAGTGTACCGGTAGTATAATAGATTCTAGAACTTGTTTTGTGATGCATTCCGAGATCGCTAGTGAGACTACACTTGTGTAGTTAGGAATAACTAAATGATAAGAGGCATTAGGATAACCCTTGTTTGATACCCGTATTGTAATTACTTCTTCCACATCGGTTGAGTAATTCCCCCACACCCTTGCGTTGTACTCATCTTTAGTACACGATACCCCTAGTTAACCCCTCAGAGCCTATCCTTTTCGCGGTTCTCGTGATGTTTCGGTTTTCCAAAATATCAATGAAGAGCATTGTTTACAATCCACCCCCAAATGTACACCCAAATCGCCTTAGCCTACCTTGTATGCACTCACTTTTAGTGCATTATTTTTATCATACTAAACCCTTAGTTCAATTATCTAGTTGCTTGCATAAGTTGCTAAGTCGAGTCATATCCTTTGTACATAGTTTTTGGGACGATTGGGACTCATGGGAAAAGTTAAATTTTATGAAGTGACGGGAAGGAACGTTAAATTCAAATTCCCTTTATTTGCGTAATAATGTACTCCAAGTGTTTTGATCTATCAATTCGAGTCAATTTAGTGTTACAGTGATAAAAACTCAAGTGTAGGGATGTGCCTATAAATCTATATTATTTTGATGTTATCGTAGAGGATGGTAGAGTAAAAGTATATGGAAAAAAAAATCGAAAAAAGAGAAAAAGAAAAAAAAATAGTGTTAAAAAAAATATACGGGCTACCATTCTACATCTATCTTTAATTTTATGTTTGTTTATTTCAAAGTTATCTAGAGTTTAGAGTGTCGAGTCTTGGCTTAGCAACGCCATTCTTCTCATGCTTGTAACATAAAAAATTTTGACTTGCCACCACTAAATCGCCTATCCCACCAAACCCTTTGTTTCCCTACCGCAAACCTAAGGTTACAACCCTTTAAAAGACCTCTTGGATAGTTTTTCCTAGGTGCTTACACCAAAAGCGATGGAGGTTTGATCTAGTCTCAAGCCTATGGTAATCTATGTACTAGGACCGGTTAATGAGTGTTTATCTTCCATTTCCAACTTGATATATTTCATATACACCTGAGAGATGAGAGTATCTAAACACCACTTTTGAGGTGCTAGTATGTAATTTCCATGCTTGTTATGACTTTTGCGGGGCTTATACGTGTTGTGAATTGTTCTAAACTAATGCTTCATGACCCCTAACTTATAAATTAATTGGCTAAAAGCACATTTGCTTGAGGAAAAGCAAATACCAAGTGTAGGGATATTTGATAAGGATTTAAAAGGTACACTTTTGAGGGGTCATTTAAGCCCTTAACTGATCACTTTTGTATCTGTTACTACTTAATTTCCTTCCTTTTCACCTTTTAGGTCTCTTGAAGGCAAATTGCTGGAATGACACTTATTCGGATGAAAAGGCGCGAATATATGAAGAAAATGGCCAAAGTCAAGAATCGAGACACTCAAGCTGCTGGAAGTGAAGGGGACGGCGTCACAGCCTAATAGCGATGCCGTCGGGACACACCTTGAGACGACTGAGAGAGCAAATTGCTATTTTGCACTTGACGGCATCAGGTTTAAAAGAGTAGGGCGTCACAACTCAGACGGCCTAGATTTGGATCCCGACGGCGTCAGAAGATGAAGCCGACGGTGTCACAAGCATAAGGTGACGCCGTCACAGAGTTGACGTGGACAAGACGAAAACCTAATGGTGGCGACCCGACGGCGTCACAATTAAAGGGTGACGCCGTCGCATATTGTAACTCTATATATAGAATTCGAATTTTCAGTATTTTAGAGAGGTAGTTTTCTGGGGTAAAACCTAAACCGAACCTAGGCTGTCTTGGGCAGTATCTTAGGGTTCCATACCCTATTTTACAACAAGATAAGTGATTTAATTTATTAATTCAATTATGTCTTCAATTGTTTGTGTATATGCTTTCATGTTTTCCATGTCCGGCTAATTTACTTGTGTGTTTGCTTAGATCTATGAAACCTAGGTATTGAATATTGATTGGTTGTCTCTTATCTTAATTGTGATTGACCTAGTATTGCGATAGGTCATTCGTTGTGTTTTTAATGCTTGAGTAATCTTTGTGAACATTAGTTTATAATCACCTAGAGTTATTGTAGTCTAAATATCCAAAGATAACCTTAGAGTTAGTTTATGAATCCTAGAGATTTCGTAGGCAATAACCTTAAGGTAGTCTCAAAGAGTTAGGGAAAAACGCATACCCTACGACCTTAGAAGACACAACGCGTTAAGAATAAGGACGTGATAATTCAACCATCAATAGGAGATAACTAGGGAGTAATAGCATCTAAGTAAACAAATTTTTAATCATCATAAGAGCACACAACAATAGACATAGACTACACTCACCTTAGCTTAGTTAATTAGATAATTAGAGTAGTAGAGTAATCGGTAGAAATACCAACCCCCCCCCCCAAATCCAATACCCCGAGATTCGTACCTCAACCCCAACCTTAGCGTAGTAATTTCTCACTAGAATTCCTATTCCCCTAGAGAACAATATCAATTCCCGAGTATTACCCTAATTCTACACTACAATGATTAGGTTCACTACCTAGGGTGTTGAAAAACTTGCTCGACGAAAAGCAAGTTCCTTGGACCCCGAGTGCGCGTTGTACGCGTATCAAGTCTAAACCTATAAGAAGACTAATGTCATCTGATACTAAATTCACCAAAGATGAAGACGGTGAATCCGTTGATAACACCAAATACCGTGGCATGATTGGTAGGCTTCTCTACCTTACGGCTAGTTGGCCGGATATCATGTTTAGTGTTAGGTTTCAAGAGGACCCTAAAACTTCACACCTAGAAGCCGTCAAAAGAATATTTATATATATTAAGGGTACCTCTCAATTGGGATTATGGTATCCTAAGGGGACGGGGGTAGAAACTATTGTATATGCGGATTCAGACCATGCAGGTGATTATGTTGACCGAAAAAGTACATGTGGTGTATGTACTTTTATAGGGTTTTGTTTAACATATTGGTTCTCAAAGAAGCAAACGGAATTGGCCATATCAACAACCGAAGCCAAATATGTCTCCGCCGGCAAAGCATGCGAACAAGCACTATGGATTAAACAAGCGTTAGTTGACTACGACATCCATCTAAGTGACATAGCCATTTTATGCGACAACAAAGGTGCTATTGACTTAATAAAAAATCCGGTGTTGCACTCGTACCAAGCATATAGAGATATGTAATCACTTCTTATGAGACAATGTTCAAAAGGGGAATATTTCTATGGAGAAAGTATCATCTGAAGACAACATAGCCGACGTCCTCACCAAACCATTAAAGCGGGAACAATTCAACTTGCTTCGTCTTGGTCTTAGTCCCATGGAACAATCGTCGTGAAATTTTTTTATTCTACAAGGTATGTAAACATTTTCCTTACCTTTTTTTATGAGTATATGATCTCTATTTCACACACAACTCACAAACAATATGGGGATTTTCAAAACCCAAGATAAATTTTCTCTTCTTCTTTCTATAAAAGAAATTTTTAGAAATTCTTTCTAAAAGATACTACTCCCCGTATTACTTTTCTAAAATCACTCTCACGTCTAGGAAAAACTGTTTCTTTCATTTCTAATACAAAGTAAAAACCTTTTTCATTGCATCTCATGTCTTTTGAATGCTAAAGGGAATACATAACTATATGTGTTTTCGGGTACATTCATTTAGGCAAAAATAAATTAAGGAGCACTCGGGTTATCTCACATAATTATATATATATGCTTTTTCACTTCTTTTTTATTTTTCTTCTTTTTAGGAGTCGAGATAACCGCAACTCCAAATGGTTTGCATATAGGCACATACTAGGCACTTTTGTTTCCAAAAAGAAAGATTTGAGCTGCCTGATAACACCAGTTCCATGGATCCCAGCTTTTACGCTGGACAGATCCCTAAAGGGTTGGATCCATGGGAATCGTGCCACAGAAGCTAAATTTTTCTTATACTTTTCTCATTTTTTGGCTAAATAATTTCATATTTTTTAACATCTTATCTTTCT
This sequence comes from Chrysanthemum seticuspe, assembly GCA_019973895.1. Classification (NCBI taxonomy): domain Eukaryota; kingdom Viridiplantae; phylum Streptophyta; class Magnoliopsida; order Asterales; family Asteraceae; genus Chrysanthemum; species Chrysanthemum seticuspe. The sequence continues at coordinate 182,021,207 of BPTQ01000005.1, read as the reverse complement.
TACTATTGAATATGTTAGTTAATGCTTGTGTTCTCATGATCACATGCCTTAAATTCATATCTAATCATTAGATTATAATCCACATTTTGGTTTTAGCATTCATGGCAATGCATTATTTGCTCTATAAATAAGGTTCCAAAATGCTTGCATATCCTTCACTCTCAACCTCACAAACAACCATCATCATGTCATCCTCAAACATTGATGAGCCATCTAGTGAAAACAATCCCTTTCAAGAAATCCAAAATTTCATCCTACCACCTTCCGTAGTACCACCACCAACCAAATGTAGGAGAACCGCACGGGCTAGCATTCGGCCTTGTTGCTTAGCTAAACCTTTGTCAAAAAGCCCATCACCAACTACTAAATCTCCACCAAATGACTACATTGTAGCACCTCCATCATCTCCCACAAGCTCATCACCACATTCACCTACCGAGTCTCTACTTAACACTCAAATCACTCTAGTGGAACTCCTTAAGACTCCAAAAACAATTCCACTACCCATGTCCACTCCACCACCCACTCCACTTCAACCATAAAAAACCACCCAACTAGCTTCCAACTTAAACCCAAAAGAACTAGTCTTTTAAACACCCCCAACATCTCCAAACACACTCTACAAAGAGCTTGAAACATCACCACCTCTACCTCCTATTATCTTACAAGAACAACTAGGTTCTTATCCACCACCACTCACCAACATCATGGACTTTAATCCATATTTTCCAACATTTCCACCACATATTCCGCCCTCCACAAATCAAACCTACCCATAAACCATCCATTAATACTACCCTCACCATCTCCATTCCGAACATTGTCAATCCCCTAGGGAACTTGCAATGGAAATAAGGGACGAGATGTGATTCATACTCAACCACATCCTTGATCGCATCAACTTTATCACTCACCAAAACATTCATGATTAACTCTATGAAGGCATGGAAGGAATGGAGATCTGTCATCACTTCTTAAGATACAATGTTCAAAAGGGGAACATTTCTGTGGAAAAAGTATCATCCGAAGACAACATAGCCGACGTCCTCACCAAACCGTTGAAGCGGGAACAATTCAACTTGCTTCGTCTTGGTCTTGGTCCCATGGAACAATCGTCGTGAAATATTTTTATTCTACAAGGTATGTAAACATTTGCCTTACCTTTTTTTCTGAGTCTAGGATCTCTATTTCACACACAACTCACAAACAATATGGGGATTTTCAAAACTCAAGATAAATTTTCTCTTCTTCTTTCTATAAAAGAAATTTTTAGAAATTATTTCTAAAAGATACTACTCCTCGTATTACTTTTTAAAATCACTCTCACGTCTAGGAAAAACGTTTTCTTTCATTTCTAATACAAAGTAAAAACCTTTTTCATTGCATCTCATGTCTTTTGAATACTTAAGGGAATACATAACTAATATGTGTTTTCGGGTACATTCATTTAAGCAAAAATAAATTAAGGAGCACTCGGGTTATCTCACATAATTATATATATATATGCTTTTTCACTTCTTTTTTTATTTTCTTCTTTTTAGGAGTCGAGATAACCGCAACTCCAAATGGTTTGCATATAGGCACATACTAGGTACTTTTGTTTCCAAAAGGAAAGATTTGAGCTTCCTGATAACACCAGTTCCACGGATCCCACCTTTTACGCTGGACAGATCCATAAAGGGTTGGATCCATGGGAACCGTGCCACAGAAGCTAAATTTTCTTATACTTTCTCATTTTTTGGCTAAACAATTTCATATTTTTAACATTTTTTCTTTCTTACTATTGAATATGTTAGTTAATGCTTGTGTTCTTATGATCACATGCCTTAAATTCATATCTAATCATTAGATTATAATCCACATTTTGGTTTTAGCATTCATGGCAATGCATTATTTGCTCTATAAATAAGGTTCCAAAATGCTTGCATATCCTTCACTCTCAACCTCACAAACAACCATCATCATGTCATCCTCAAACATTGATGAGCCATCTAGTGAAAACAATCCCTTTCAAGAAATCCAAAATTTCATCCTACCACCTTCCGTAGTACCACCACCAACCAAATGTAGGAGAACCGCACGGGCTAGCATTCGGCCTTGTTGCTTAGCTAAACCTTTGTCAAAAAGCCCATCACCAACTACTAAATCTCCACCAAATGACTACATTGTAGCACCTCCATCATCTCCCACAAGCTCATCACCACATTCACCTACCGAGTCTCTACTTAACACTCAAATCACTCTAGTGGAACTCCTTAAGACTCCAAAAACAATTCCACTACCCATGTCCACTCCACCACCCACTCCACTTCAACCATAAAAAACCACCCAACTAGCTTCCAACTTAAACCCAAAAGAACTAGTCTTTTAAACACCCCCAACATCTCCAAACACACTCTACAAAGAGCTTGAAACATCACCACCTCTACCTCCTATTATCTTACAAGAACAACTAGGTTCTTATCCACCACCACTCACCAACATCATGGACTTTAATCCATATTTTCCAACATTTCCACCACATATTCCGCCCTCCACAAATCAAACCTACCCATAAACCATCCATTAATACTACCCTCACCATCTCCATTCCGAACATTGTCAATCCCCTAGGGAACTTGCAATGGAAATAAGGGACGAGATGTGATTCATACTCAACCACATCCTTGATCGCATCAACTTTATCACTCACCAAAACATTCATGATTAACTCTATGAAGGCATGGAAGGAATGGAGATCTGTCATCACTTCTTAAGATACAATGTTCAAAAGGGGAACATTTCTGTGGAAAAAGTATCATCCGAAGACAACATAGCCGACGTCCTCACCAAACCGTTGAAGCGGGAACAATTCAACTTGCTTCGTCTTGGTCTTGGTCCCATGGAACAATCGTCGTGAAATATTTTTATTCTACAAGGTATGTAAACATTTGCCTTACCTTTTTTTCTGAGTCTAGGATCTCTATTTCACACACAACTCACAAACAATATGGGGATTTTCAAAACTCAAGATAAATTTTCTCTTCTTCTTTCTATAAAAGAAATTTTTAGAAATTATTTCTAAAAGATACTACTCCTCGTATTACTTTTTTAAAATCACTCTCACGTCTAGGAAAAACGTTTTCTTTCATTTCTAATACAAAGTAAAAACCTTTTTCATTGCATCTCATGTCTTTTGAATACTTAAGGGAATACATAACTAATATGTGTTTTCGGGTACATTCATTTAAGCAAAAATAAATTAAGGAGCACTCGGGTTATCTCACATAATTATATATATATATATGCTTTTTCACTTCTTTTTTTATTTTTCTTCTTTTTAGGAGTCGAGATAACCGCAACTCCAAATGGTTTGCATATAGGCACATACTAGGTACTTTTGTTTCCAAAAGGAAAGATTTGAGCTTCCTGATAACACCAGTTCCACGGATCCCACCTTTTACGCTGGACAGATCCATAAAGGGTTGGATCCATGGGAACCGTGCCACAGAAGCTAAATTTTCTTATACTTTCTCATTTTTTGGCTAAACAATTTCATATTTTTAACATTTTTTCTTTCTTACTATTGAATATGTTAGTTAATGCTTGTGTTCTTATGATCACATGCCTTAAATTCATATCTAATCATTAGATTATAATCCACATTTTGGTTTTAGCATTCATCGCAATGCATTATTTGCTCTATAAATAAGGTTCCAAAATGCTTGCATATCCTTCACTCTCAACCTCACAAACAACCATCATCATGTCATCCTCAAACATTGATGAGCCATCTAGTGAAAACAATCCCTTTCAAGAAATCCAAAATTTCATCCTACCACCTTCCGTAGTACTACCACCAACCAAATCTAGGAGAACCGCACGGGTTAGCATCCGGCCATGTTGCTTAGCTAAACCTTTGTCAAAAAGCCCATCACCAACTACTAACTCTCCACCAAATGACTACATTGTAGCACCTCCATCATCTCCCACAAGCTCATAACCACATTCAACTACCGAGTCTCTACTTAACACTCAAATCACTCTAGTGGAACTCCTTAAGACTCCAAAAACAATTCCACTACCCATGTCCACTCCACCACCCACTCCACTTCAACCATAAAAAACCACCCAACTAGCTTCCAACTTAAACCCAAAAGAACTAGTCTTTTAAACACCCCCAACATCTCCAAACACACTCTACAAAGAGCTTGAAACATCACCACCTCTACCTCCCATTATCCTACAATAACATCTAGGGTCTTATCCACCACCACTCACCAACATCATGGACTTTAATCCATATTTTCCAAAATTTCCACCACATATTCCGCCCTCCACAAATCAAACCTACCCAGAAACCATCCATTAATACTACCCTCACCATCTCCATTCCGAACATTGTCAATCCCCTAGGGAACTTGCAATGGAAATAAGGGACGAGATGTGATTCATACTCAACCACATCCTTGATCGCATCAACTTTATCACTCACCAAAACATTCATGATTAACCATATGAAAGCATGGAAGGAATGATATTACTCTTTTCTCTATTTGTTTTTTCTCTTTTTGAGTCATTTTAAAGAACAAACCTTGTTCTTAGTTTTACATTTTGTATGTGGCATATATACCACTACACTTTGATATTTTATTACAAGGCTTTGTTTACGTACCTTGGCTCTCCATCTTGTTTCTCGTTCCGTACAAGATTATATTACATGTTACTACTAACATTTTTTTTGTAGGTATTATATTTTCTCACTTGACGCCCAATTCTAGGGGGAGCTACCGTCAAGGGGGAGCTAGTGCTTTGTGGATCATACTTATTTTTATTCCACAATTTATTTCTTCGTTAGGTTCGCTTTTTGTTTCGACAAAAAGGGGGAGAAGAAGTACAACTTACATATGCTTTCAAAACATACATCTAATCTTAAGTTTTACTCATCATAACATTATGTTTTGTTATCAACAAAAAGAGGGAGACTGTTAATACAAATAAACCGTAAAAATGTTTATTCATATTTGGCGATCTCTTTGTGTTTTGTTGATAACAAATATAAAGTTATCATAAGTAAAATTATAAGACTACATGTTATTTTAGTAAAAGTGTATACATTTGGTCATACATAAAATGTTGTAATAATTCATTTGGTGTAATAGTTTATGTAATAGGATTGGTAATATCCATGACCCATGACCCATACCCATGGAAGTAATCCATAACCCATGATCCATTGCATGACATCATGCATGAAATCATGATGGATATTATCCATGACCCATGACCCAATATCCATAACCCATGACCTAAGACCCATGACCCATTGTCTAGATACATTGTATCTTGTTGGGTACCCATGGCTCATACCCATAACCCATCACCTGGTTTGCAACCCAAAATCCCGACTGGTACAACCCAGTTTGCCGGATCCCTAGGATTGCACTGGACAGATCCCCCAAGTGAGGGATCCGTCAGAACCGGGCTAAAGTAAGCTTTCTTGCCTATAAATAGTGAGTTTCTTCATTGTTACTAACCCTTCTTCTTACAACTTTCTCATATATTATCTCGCTCATCTAACCTCTGATCTCTTGATCAATCTAGTAGTTCTTCTTTCTTTTGTTGTGATTCTCATATTGGTCCTTCTCAAAGGCGAGATCATGATATAATACAAGTCATCCAAGCAAAGGGTCCTTGATTTATTTGTTGTTCCACAAGATTTCTATAGCAAGATTTTGTATTTCATATTTCACATACGTGTTGTGTAATAGTTGTGTTGGTTTGGTCCGCCGTGCTAAGGACTCGGTATTTAGCTTTCTACCGGAAAAAGTGTAAGCGACATTATGAGGCTTCTCCGCCGTGTTGAAGGCGCTTGTTGACACAGTGCTTGAACTTTCGAGTGGGGAACTCGGGGAGTGGAGTAGGGAAAGGAAGGTTTCCTTGTAGCCGAACCACTATAAATCACTTGTGTCATTACTCTCTATCCTTTAGTTTACTTGCTATCATTATTTACTTTACTTATTGTTTTATACTTTCTATCCATCCATACGAATTCACATAAGATCGAATCTAAAGCTTTGAAACTTAAATTAAAATCGGAAAAACTATTCAACCCCCCCTTCTAGTTTTCCACAGTTCTTGTTGACATGCCTTTCCGGCGCTTACGTATTCGGCTTTGGTTGTGGAGATAGCAATAGCCGTTTGTTTCTTGGAGAACCAAGAAGTTAGAAAACAACCCATGAAGGTACAAACGCTGCTAGTGGTTTTTCAATCCACCTAATATCCCGCATGATGAGAGTCGGCGTAGACAATAGTTTCTACACACCCCCTTGGGATAATACAATCCCTAGTGCATAGTGCCTTTAATGTATCACAAGATACGGTTAACTTCTTCTAGGTGAGAGGTTTTGGGATCCTCTTAGAAGCAAGCACAAAGGTAGACACTAAACATGATATCGGGCCTACTTGTCTTTAGGTATAATAAACTACCTATCATGCACGATCTTAATGAAATCATCGCATAGTTCTTGACAAGTTGAACATAATATAATTTCATCAACATATATTTGAACGATGATGAGATGTGAATTTTTTTTCTTCGTGAAAAGTGTGTTGTCAATCATTCCCATGGTATACTCATGTTTGAGCAAGAAAGCCTTCAATCTATCATTCCAAGCTTTAGGTGGTTGATTAAGGCCATATAGTTCTTTCTTGAGCTTATAAACATGATTTAGTTTTTGTAAATCAACGAATCCCAGAGGTTGCGCAACATATACCTCCCCGTTGGTGTAACCATTTAGGAATGCACTTTTCACGTCCATCTGATATAGCTTAAAATCTAAGGCGCAAGCATAGGCAAGGAGTATCCTAATAGACTTTAATCTAGCGAAACGAGTGCATAAGTTTCATCGTAGTCTATACCTTCTTGTTGTTAGTATCCTTGTGCTACTAACCTTGCCTTATTCCTAGATACGACGCCATTTTTGTCGAGTTTATTCCTAAACACCCATTTAGTTCCTATGATGGTTTAGTTCCTAGGTGTAGGTACTAAAACCAAACTTGATTTGCGGTGAATTGATTTAATTCTTCTTGCATAGAAACTACCCAACTATCATCTTTCATCACTTCACGAATGTTCTTAGGTTTTATGGTAGATATAAATAAAAGAAATTACTTTTTTTGTGCTTTTGACCTAAGGGTTCGTTGGTTTAGGTTGCCTATGACAATGTCTATTGGATGATCTTTAGATTCCTTGATGTTTACTATTTCATTAACTTTGTCTATTTCATCCTCACTGTCGTTTTCTAAGGTTTTCTTGCCATTTACCTTAATGGCTTCTTCGTCATCTAAGTCATCATCCACCAAGGGTGATGATTTAGTTGGGGGAGGACTCTCAAAAATATCACGTTGAGTGACTCTTCAACTTTCATTCTTTCCTTATTAAGGACAACATAGGCTTTACTATTTTGTGAGTATCCTAGGAAAACACCTTCATAAGACTTTGAGTCAAACTTGGTGAGGTAGTCTTTTGTGTTTAAAATGAAGCATTTGCTTCCAAACACTCTCAAGTAATATAGAGTAGGTTTTCTACCATTCAAGATTTTGTATAGAGTCTTTCCTAGTACTGGTCTAATCAAAATTCTATTGAGTATGTAAGTTGAGGTGTCTAAGGAATTACACCAAAACGTTTGAGGAATGGATTATTCGTTTAACATCGATCTACTCATCTCTTGTAGAGTACGATTTTTCCTTTCAACTACCCATTTGATTGAGGCGGAGCCGAGAAGTTGTGTGTAAACCCATTACTATTACAATATGCTACGAATTGCACTTCATTATCAAATTTCCGACCATGGTCCGTCCTAATGGAAATTATTGTACAACCTAGTTGATTATGGACTTTCTTACTAAAGATTTCGAATTCCTTGAAAGCTTGTGTCTTATTCTTAAGAAACCTAGTCCAAGTGTATCTAGAGTAATCGTCTACGATTACTAAGGTGTAGAGATTCCCTCCGTAACTCCGTACGGCGGATGGACCAAAAAGATCCATGTGAAAGAGTTCTAGGAATCTAGAGGTCGAAACTAAGTTCTTGGCTTTGTGACTAGAGTGAACTTGTTTTCCAACTTTACAAGCATCACAAATTTTTTGATCAAACTTAAGCTTAGGTAGGTTTCTAACTAGATCCTTAGATTCTAAAGATTGTATTAAACGCATATTAGCGTGACCTAGTCTTCTATGCCATAGTGGAATAATCATCTATCGTTGCTAGACATATCTTATTCCCAAAATTATTCCCCATTTTCATGATGAATAAGCCATTTTTCCTATCTCCTTTACCTATCGTTTTTCCATCCTTAATAATTTCACTACCCTCTTTGGAAAATATTACTCTACGCTTATTGTCAACCATTTGACTAATGCTAAGCAAGTTAAATCCTAAATTATCTACTTGCTCAACATTTCTAATAATGAGGGAGTTGTGAGAGATCCTACCTTTGCCTATGATGTTGCCTTTAAGATTACTACCAAATGGGACGTTACCTCCATTGTATGCCTTGTATGATGAGAATATGTGACAACTCATAAATTCTGCGATGCGTCGTAATTGGAGAAACATCGATTAAAGCGATCGTTTGATTTAATTTGAGCTACGAGTCGTATTATATACCGTTTTTATTGGAAATAATATTTTAAGAATATTGGCGTAACTCTCGAGTCCCAAATCCTTCGATTGCTAGTCAAAATGAGCCCCGAATCAAATATAACGAAAGTTTTTCGAAGTTACATCTAGGGTCCTTGTGTTATGTTTCATCTTCACTCTTGTGTTTACTCAAATTGCAACAATGGTCCTTCCAGGGGTATAAATACCCCCACACTTACACATTCTCTCATTTTAACCATTTTCACTCTCTCTCTAAAAAAACACACACACCACAACTCTCTCTCTCTCTCTATTATTATCCGGCCACCGGCCACCACCTCCGGCCACCACTACCGTCGCCGGAAACTACCGCCACCGTCGACGGAAAAATGCAAACTCGTACCAACTGATATATCTCGAGCTTGTGGTTCCATTTCTATACCACACGCGCGTCCAAACGCCCTAACGCGCTCTAGATCTCAAACCCTAGTTTTGTAAATTAGGGTTTCGTGATTAAAAACGTGTGTTAAGGTTCAAGGTTTGATGGCTACGGGTTGTACCCGTTGGAGACGCCGTCACGACCCTCGTTTCTATTCTTCTTCTCTCTGTAAACGCGACCCGTATTTGATATTGTTTTCATCTTCTTATCTTGAATCGATTAATATTGTTGTTATTTGTTTAATTATGTTTTCGTGGACATAAAACGGGTAAACATCACATCATAACTATAACCAGATCAAAAAATGTTTGATAATAAAATGGTGGTAAGAACAAGATTCAAGTATTGTTATCCTTTGTTTTGATATATTGTACGAGTTGACTCATTGAGTCGAGTCAACTCGACTGAGTCAACTCGGGTTAAAACCATTTGGTCCTTGTGTAAATTAACTCATGCGTGTGGTGTGGTGGACTGTTTTGGATGCGTGCAAAAGGTCTAGGGACTGTGTCGGGTCAGGAAGGAATCGGACCTAACTTATGTTTGTTGTATTTTGAAGGGTTGGTGGTTCTTGGTTTCCACTTTGTTTCAAATGTGACGTTACAAACTGAGTAATGGCTCCATTAGTTTAATGAATCTAAAAACATTTTAATGATAATCGAGTTAAGTGGGTTGCGGGATTCATCTTGTATCAAGTCGAGTAGGTGCTAGAGTAACCTAGTAAGTCAATCCGTTGCGCTCGGGTCACGTTTGACCCGGATAATAACTTGGTACTTACCTTGTCATGGGTTATAATTTGGATATGTGGTACTAGTAAAAATGAGTTACGAGTTCAATTCACGTAGACACGGTAATTGTAATAGGTCATAAATGATGTTAGGAAGGAATATTGAAACTAATAATATGATAACTTGTAATATGCCAACGGACTAACTTGAAATGCGTGTAACGATTGAGAAACCCAGAAGAAAGTTGGGTCAAGAACCCAATATGGTCACTAATGCGCTTGGAATAGATTTGAGATTTAACTTGAAGTTGGTGGTTTAGTTCCTGTCACAGATTAGGGTACGTTTGAATTGATAAACGTGGTTGGGTCGGATTTGACCCGAATAATCTCTTGGTGTTAAATTGTCTTGGCTTATAAATTTAATGAACGGCATGGGTTAAATGGGTTTTGGATTAAATTAAATTAAGACTTGATAAATTGTATAAGCCAAATTAAGTTACGGGTTTAATTTTATTTAGACACGATAATAGTTTTCATGTCGAGAATGGTTGATTAAAATGAATTAACGATTACACAAGAAATGCTAATTAGTATATAACAATGGGTAAACTTGTAAAATATATATATCCAACGAATCGATTGTGTAACGTATCAATTATGTGTATCGAAACCGGAATAAAATGATTGTGATATACAAGATCAGATAGCGAGTGAGTTATTTATAGAACGGGATGATAAACGTTAAGAAAAAACTACTTGATTTATAATTAGTAACGGATATTACATATATGTTATAATATTTAATACGGTTTATAAACTTGGAGTAACTATTCATAACAAGTTATATTGATTAGTATGTCGTACTTTATTAAACATCTTGGTTTAAATGAGTTTAATATATTCGTTTTGCAACAAGCCTAAATATTATGTTTTCATATTTTAACCGATAATGAAATATATTACTATTTATATTGTTGACGACTACGGTTTTATTTAAATTATAAACCTTTATTTACTACGATAATAACTCGTATTTTATAACACATGTAGCTTTTATAAACGTGTTTGGAAATATTATTTTGATAATATAACTTATTGAAGTCGTATTGATTTGGAAACATTGGAATAAACGAACGTGTCATTTATAATGTACTACAATAGAATGCCTTATAAGAAGTATTTTCTTATAAACTCGTGTAATTATGAATAACAATTGAGAAACCTTTATTAACTGAGCGTTAAATGGGAACTTGTCTTTTATTAATAAACGTGTACGTTTAGGGATTATTGGGTAAATTGCCGAAACTTATCAATTAACATATTTATGTTACATAAATAGTTGTGGTCGTTTTCTAGTCTTTGACTAGCTTGAGTATTGTCTGTATTTCTTGGTTTGGTCGATGTCTTGTCTTTTTGGTGTGCGTTCTAGTTGGTATGTCTCAGTCATTTCAACGTCTTCTTTTCCTCATTCGCGTAAGTTATGCATCGCGTCTATGTTTCTTACCACCACACGAAACGTTAAAACTAAACTTTTGAGATATTAATTATGAACTTTTGGGAACGATAATGTACTTTTGAAAGTTACGACATGAATGATCAACGAAAACTACAACACATTACTTTCTATTGATTTCTTTATCGTATGAGCCGTATTATAAGAATATCGTATACGCATTAGGTTGTGTCACAACTATTCTATTGTACTCGTCGTACATTCTTTTGGATGCCATGGAGATTAACTTTAGATGTCAGTCGTGTCAATAGTTAATAGTGCATTGCTGTGGCAAAGGTGGGTTTCATAGCCCCACTTTTATCTACGTTTTCAACTATATTGGGGTGAGAATCATGCTACTGTTTTTAGACCATTAAAACTATTTGGATTTGCTTATATGCTTGACTGTTTAGATAGATGTGCGGTAGTTGTTACCTTAGCCTAGGTTGAACCGTTGCCTAGCTAAGAATAGACTTCTACCTCGACCTAGTCCGGGGTTGGCAATTATTCTAGATTTTGCCACGACAGTGCTGGACTAGAGTCGCGGGGCCCGAGTAATCCCTGGATGCGGGATATGGTTATATGGTTGGTGATCCGGGTAGGATCGGTGTGTGCAAACGGTATTTATCTATATTAGGTCTTGCATAGCAAATCAACTCCTACAGGTCCACTATGTTTTTACTGAATTTTAAACCTATGAACTCACCAGCGTAAGCTGACCTTTTTAGCATGTATTCTCAGGTTTAAGGCGATAGCTCACTATTGGATGACGCTTGGCAAGGGCATGGTCATAGGCGACTTTGATGAATAAACGGGACCGTTTTAATTATCTTTTGGGCCTATTTCCGCACTACTTTCATTAATGTGAATTTAATGTTTTCAATTAATGAATCTTATTCTAAATAAATGGGATAAAAACCATTCTTTGTACCTCATGTTGTGATACCAAGATTGTGGCACCCAAAGGCTCGTATGCTTCTGCTAGACCGTATTTTCGGGGTGTTACAGATTGGTATCAGAGCCAAGGTTATAGAAAACTGGGTATATTTTCAAAACCTAGACTATAACCACTTTTCGAAAACCTAGCACTATGACCGCCACGTGCCTTCCTGCCGAGCTGAAGCCTCGCGTATGACTTGTTTAAGGATATAGATGATTGAGAACACATAAGACGAATTGATTGATAAGATGATTGATGACGAATTGATTGATAAGATGATTGATGACGAATTGATTGATAAGATGATTGATGAGATGTTTATGGCTTATTTGATGAACGGTTTGATTGAACACTTGATTGAGCGTGTGCCCTGTTTGTAGATGATTTAAGTCACCCTGTCTTAGCATTTCACATGCTTATACACACACAGTAAGCATGTCCTCATGCTTACGCATACCCCATAAGCATTTCCATTTGCTTATGCACACCCTATAAGCATGTCCTCATGCTCATACAAGCACATAAAACATGTCCTCATGTTTTCGTATGCACTATACCTTTCACAGAGTGTGGAGTCCCAAACCTTAAATCTATAACACTTAGCTTATATTAAGTAGTTTCCATGGATAGTTCCAAAACAACAGAGAGAAAACTTGATACGAATATACACAAATACGTGGAATCTATTGGAATGTACTTGGAGGATTAAAGTGAGCAAATGAACACAGAATGTGATAACCAATAATTCAACATTATTTATCAATAATGTGGATACTCTCAAAGTATCAGGGTTACGCAATTTCCTGGCGTAATCTCACCACTTGAATTAAAACTTGCACATTAGTAGTGGTCGTGGAAATGATTTGGGAATATAAAGGAAATGGTACTATTATAACTAAGTCAGGGAGTCACAAACGAGGCCTTTTTTCTTGTGAACGTGAGTTCCACAGTTAAGTTTTGATGTACACGAGTCTAAAACGCGTTAAAGCTAATAAAGCATGTAAACTGGTGTGTTGGTATCGTGTGTCTGTCATGTTCACGTGTTTTGCATCTTATCATGTTTATGTGCCTTTGATCATAATGATGGATTATAAAGATTTTAATGATGTCGATTGGTGATGGTCTCGTGTCGCGATTTTGAGTCGAAACCTTCGTAAACCGTTGATTTATTATTTAAAATTTTTCAAACAAGTGCCAATCGGTTTTGATTACTAATAATGAATTCATGTCCGTTAATGTTATAATGATATGTGAAACCAGTAAGTGTTTTCAGATAATAAATTGGACTATCGTGTGATTATTTGGTTAATGTTGAATCATTGGTATGAATCAGATTTTTGGAATCGAATGACATTTCAATTAACAACCTTAATTGAATAACAAATTAATTGTGGTGTTTTGGGTAATTGGTAAGTTATTGACAAACATTAGATTTGATACCCGTTAATCGGTTTTGTTTGGGAAATTGAAAGAGTCGATTGGAAGTGTTTAATGGTGTTGGGTATGTTTGATTGTCTGTTTAGATGGCGAGGTTGGTATGAGATTATTTGGAGGATTAATTAGAATGGTGAAAATTGTTTATTTTGGACTTAATGATATATATATATATATATATATATATATATGTCAACCTTGAGCTACGTCAGGCGTTATCGTGACTTTCTAGTCTCAACTGACCCCGACAATGCCGTAACTTGGTCTTTTATATCGAAATTTATATATATATTTACTAGTAAATAGTACTAGAAAATATAGGTGATAAATGTTTTATACTAAGCATTCGACAACAAGGATCGCCTTGTTATTTGACATTTTAAAAAGGGAACCAACGTTTAAAAATAGAAATGTTTTGTAATAAATGAGTCATTAAATGTTTTGAGGGCACGTTTATCGAAGGGTGTTATTTATGAATATTTAATGTCATTTATGTGTTGTGCGTGGGTTACGGATGACCTAACATTAATAGCGTTGATCCACGTGGATGACGGACTTATTAGGTTGACGAACCTAATAGGCTCCCGCTATGTACGTAGGATAACGTTATTAATGGGAAAATTATCCTTATGACTCGTTAGGATGTGTTTGGTTTTGGGATAATAAGCGACATGAACAAATGGTTGAGTTTATCGAGTTGACGAATTCGATAAGGTCTAACTATTTATTCCGAAACTGATTAAACTATAAAGTTTATCACTTAGACGTCTCATTGTGTCATTATGAGTCGCATTGTGGTTATTTGAGTGCATTCATGGTGTTTGTCGAGTCGATACCACACACACACACACGACGATACCTAATGCTAATAACTAAATGGAACAACGAGATATTTTTGAGATGAGGAAATGAATACATTTTGGGCATATAACATTGAAGTTGGGAATATATATTAAGAATTAGTTATAAACTGGTTGTGCCTTGCTTAATAATAATTTATCGAACCTCGATTGAATATAGACTGATCACCTATATTCAGCCAGAGACAGCAGGACATGGACTGATCACCTATGTCCGTCTCAGAGGTGAATTTTACAAATACTGGGAATTGTTATAACAAAATTGTGTTCGGATTTGAGATTGGTTTTAAGAACGATAAACTTTAGGTGGACTCGCACACTCACACTCGCTAAACATCACGAAAAGCCGCACTCACACATGACACACTGGCATCGTAACACCTTTTGAATCGTTGGCATCGTTATACGTCTCCGTTTTGTGAAATTTTTGTTTGTAACACTTGAGTGTAGTTCGCCATAAGTCTGGTGAGACCCGATTGGCACTGTTTTCATCCGAATTGTTTTTCGACATAAGCCTCGTTGATCTATTCGAGCATTTGAAATTGTTTTGAGCTGTTTTGGATTTGGTCTGGACTATTTCGGATTTGGTTTTTGGATTTTCGACTTTGTGATTCTGATCTCGTTCCGAGTTTTAACTCATCATTTAACTTCGAATCATCATTTGGCCTTGAATTATTATTCGGCTCCGTTTCGTTGATAACTTTGTTAAAATCATCTTTCGACCTTTAATCGGTATTCGATTTCGAAACATCATCCGGTCGCATTACGATAGTAACCGTATTGGAATTATCATTCCACCATATTTCGATAGTAATCTTATTGGAATTATCATTCCACATCGTTTCAGTAGTTACACCGTGGATTTGTCATCTAGCCTCGTTTCGTTGGTAACCCTGTTACCGACACCTATACCTCAAGCCTAGTCTTGAACCGATTGTTGAGAAAACTTCCAAAACCTCACCATTCACTCGATGTTGATTTTCACGACATCATCTAGTCGATGTTGCTCATTTCCTGAACCGATAATGTCGTGGTCGACGTTGGTTCGCCAACAGCTTTCAGTTAAGGTAGTACCTTACGTGCTGTTGATGTCGTACCTTATCCTCTATTTAGATACCTCTATCGATAACGATCTAACGACATGTTTTAGTGAAGTTGTTCACCGAGGATTATCCTTAGATATTTTTCCGTCGATGTTGACTCTAGCAACATTGAACCCTCAATATTGTTTGTCAACAATAGTCTGCTATGTCACACCACCGGTTATGGTAATACCTACCCTATTTTATCAATATGGTACCTTACACTCCATCGATTCGAAATTCCTTAGTAAACCAACTTAGAGCCGTTAACCTTCGCTCATATTTAAGAGTTGAATTGATATTTATCGATAGACGAACTTCTTTTGGTAACTAGAACTTTGGAGTTGAATATTGAACCTTTCTGCGTTAAATATTAAGTGCATCAATGAGTCAATCGACTGACTGCGGTTAGTAACCAATACTCTATATTAGGATTCGTACTTTTCGTCTCTAAGCTAGATATCATGCTAAGTCAAACGACCAATTGCTGGTAGCAATCAACACTTTCTAATAGAGACATACTCTGAACTTCCTAGACTTCTCATCTAGTAGAAATTTCGTACTCAGCAGAAATTTTTAAACCCTAAGGAGAAACCTGAACCACGTTCTCTAGGACAACCACCTAATCCTTCTCTCATCCTTCGAGAACCACCTGCTATCCTTTCGGTCCTCTTAACCGAACGATAAACTACAACGTAGATGAAACCTTGGAAGTAGATCCCCGCCTTTATCTAAGTGGTTGTTAGTAGTCTTACCAACCTATTCACCTCCCGCTAATCAGTAAAATAGAATGTATGGACGAGATTGCTCGTCTCTCCTACTAGGGAACCCCGCTAACTTCTTTTAAGGAGGTGAGAGGGTACCCAATCCTCTCCCTCCAGTAAAGTGACTTGCTCCAATAAGCTAGACCTTACTTTCGAACCTTAGCTCCCTACCTTCTTTCAATTATGAAACTTCGATTTAAAAGGGAATCCCCCTTGATCCATTTTCCCTATCTGAGATTCATTTGGTTAGTACACACCTGATTCTCCTTCCTCAACCTTCAACTCATTTTGATACTCTTTGAGGAAGAAGTGCGAAGAAGAAAAAAAAAAAAAAAAAAAAAAAAAAAACCAAGTTATGCAAGTGGACTTCTCCACATGTAAAGGAAACCGTGTGCTTTAGGAAATGCCGATTTCTATCCTTTCTGGATTATGGCAATCGCCACACACCCATTTTTCATCTATCACTTCCTAGAGCCGAGAGAACCGATTTGTATATGCTTGCAGTGTATCATCTCTAGACTAATGGCTGAAGTAGAGAAACCATTCAAACTCTAGTAGAACACGTAGAGTGCATATCAAGTTTGGCAACGGTTAGGATAGACACCTCTCGTGGCTAAAATCTCTTATCGACATCTCTCGAGTCTGAAAATGGTTGGAACACACACCTCTCATTGGCCAACTTCTCTTATAACCATACATATCGCGTTAGTACCTCAAAAGGGCACCGTAAGAGATCCACTATGGTCATAAGAGCCAATTCTGATGATTGGGGGGAAATGGAAGTACCCAACTTAGCAACCCTGAACCTATTCAAATAATACCAAGAAAACCGTTCTAATTTGAGATGGAGATGTAAGTTACTCACAAGCCATTTGGAGACATAGACAACGTAAATCTCTTGAACCCTTTGAGATAACCTAGAATTAAGCTTACGGATCCTCCATGAAATTATGTGAAGCGAGTAGTAAACGTGAAAACTTAATCCCCGCTATATCAATCCGTTGGAAAATCCTTACTAGATTGAGACCAGTAGCTCAGAGCCTTAAGCTACCATCAAGACTCAGTAGAGAGTTCCCAACATTTCGGGTGTAATAGGAAGAAATGACTCGCCGATGAGGAAATCGTTATCCCTTTTGGAAATCCTAATCTTTGGACGTTTAAACTTTGCTGGCCTATCAAAACCATAGATGATGAAACCTAGCAACTTTAGTAAAGTTGCCACTCTGTCTTCGAAGTTCATAGAAACTCGCAGTAAGATCCTAGATTCACGTAGGGAACGTGAAGATAAAACCTCGTGCTGTTGCACTTGCCCCTTCTAGACTTAACGGATAACTAGAACTGAATCGCGAGGACGCGATTCCTTTAAAGGAGGTGAGGCTGTGACAACTCGTAAATTCCGCGATGCGTCGTAATGGAATAAACGTCGATTAGAGCAATCGTTTGATTTAATTTGAGCTACGACTCGTATTATATACCGTTTTTATTGGAAATAATATTTTAAGAATATTGGCGTAACTCTCGAGTCCCAAATCCTTTTATTGCTAGTCAAAACAAGCCCCGAATCAAATATAACGAAAGTTTTACGAAGTTACATCTAGGGTCCTTGTGTTATGTTTCATCTTCACCCTTGTGTTTACTCAAATTGCAACAATGGTCCTTCTAGGGGTATAAATATCCCCACACTTACACATTCTCTCATTTTAACCATTTTCACTCTCTCTCTACAAAAACACACACACCACAACTCTCTCTCTCTCTCTCTATTATTATCCGGCCACCGGCCACCACCTCCGGCCACCATTGCCGTCCCCGAAAACTACCGCCACCATCGCCGGAAAAATGCAAACTCACACCAAATGATAGATCTCGAGCTTCTGGATCCATTTCTATACCGCACCCGCGTCCAAATGCCCTAACGCGCTCTAGATCTCAAACCCTAGTTTTGTAAATTAGGGTTTTGTGATTAAAAACGTGTGTTAAGGTTCCAGGTTTGATGGCTACGAGTTGTACCCGTTGGAGACGCCGTCACGACCCTCGTTTCTATTCTTCTTCTCTCGGTAAACGCGACCCCTATTTGATATTGTTTTCTTCTTCTTATCTTGAATCGATTAATATTGTTGTTATTTGTTTAGTTATGTTTTCGTGGACATAAAACGGGTAAACATCACATCATAACTATAACCGGATCAAAAATGTTTGATAATAAAAATGGTGGTAAGAACAAGATTCAAGTAATGTTATCCTTTGTTTTGATATGTTGTACGAGTTGACTCAGTAAGTCGAGTCAACTCGACTGAGTCAACTCGGGTTAAAACCATTTGGTCCTTGTGTAAATTAACTCATGCGTGTGGTGTGGTGGACTATTTTGGATGCGTGAAAAGGGTCTAGGGACGGTGTCGGGCCAGGAAGGAATCGAACCTAACTTATGTTTGTTTTATTTTGAAGGGTTGGTGGTTCTTGGTTTCCACTTTGTTTCAAATGTGACGTTTCAAACTGAGTAATGGCTCCATTTGTTTAATGAATCTAAAAACATTTTAATGATAATCGAGTTAAGTGGGTTGCGGGATTCATCTTGTATCAAGTCGAGTAGGTGCTAGAGTAACCTAGTAAGTCAATCAGTTGCGCTCGGGTCACGTTTGACCCGGATAATAACTTGGTACTTACCTTGTCATGAGTTATAATTTGGATATGTGGTAATAGTAAAAATGAGTTACGGGTTCAATTCACGTAGACACGGTAATTGTAATAGGTCATAAATGATGTTAGCAAGGAATATTAAAACTAATAATATGATAACTTGTAATATGCCAACGGACTAACTTGAAATGCGTGTAACGATTGAGAAACTCAGAAACGACTTGGGTCAAGATTAGGGTACGTTTGAATAGATTTGAAATATAACTTGAAATTGGTGGTTTTGTTCCTGTCACAGATTAGGGTACGTTTGAATTGATAAACGTGGTTGGGTCGGATTTGACCCGAATAATCTCTTGGTGTTAAATTGTTTTGGCTTATAAATTTAATGAATGGCATGGGTTAAATGGGTTGTGGATTAAATTAAATTAAGACTTGATAAATGGTATAAGCTGAATTAAGTTACGGGTTTAATTTTATTAAGACACGATAATATTTTTCATGTCGAGAATGGTTGATTAAAATGAATTAACGATTACACAAGAAATGGTAATTAGTACATAACAATGGGTAAACTTGTAAAATATATATATCCAACGACTCGATTGTGTAACGTATCAATTATGTGTATCGAAACAGGAATAAAATCATTGTGATATACAATATATGACTTGATCAGATAGCGAGTGAGTTATTTATAGAACGGGATGATAAACGGTAAGACATAACTACTTGATTTATAATTAGTAACGGATATTACATATATGTTATAATATTTAATACGGTTTATAAACTTGGAGTAACTATTGATAACAAGTTATATTGATTAGTATGTCGTACTTTATTAAACATCTTGGTTTAAATGAGTTTAATATATTCGTTTTGCAAAAGCCTAAATATTATTTTTTCATATTTTAACCGATAATGAAATATATTACAATATATATTGTTGACGACTACGGTTTTATTTAAATTATAAAACTTTATTTACTACGATAATAACTCGTATTTTATAACAAATGTAGCTTTTATAAACGTGTTTGGAAATATTATTCTGATAATATATGTTAGGAATTAGAAATTCCAGGTATTAAAGAGTCGGTCACCTCTAGTATATGTAATCGTTAGAAAGCTCGTAGTCGTAGTTCTTTTAAGCTAAGTAGTATTTAGTTAAGTAACACCGTGGAGGACGGACGGGTCTTTACCCACTGTATGCCTGATCCACAGCCCGTTGTGTGGCGCTTTATTGTAAGACTATAAATACTCTCTACCTTCCAAGGTAGAGAGTTGGAGCTCATAATAAGATTTTTCTTTCTCTCACTAAAGTTCCCAAACCTCTAACTTTCTCTCTCTAAAAACCTCTTGTACGCTTACTTTGTATCATGGTTTGATGTGTATGTGAAATCCAATATCTTACAATTGGTAACAGAGCGCCATGGTTAGATCATCTCTCACATATCTTTGGATTTCTAGTGGTTTTTAGGTGGTTTTTGAGTTTGGAAAAGTTTAGTGGTTTCTGCATCATTTGGGTGATTTCTAGTGTTAAAGTTTGGATTTTGATAGTACTTTTGTGTTTAGAATCATCACAAGTGTTTAGGTTTTGATTTTGAAGGCTTGAATCATCGTGGTTGAGTTGTTTTTGGATTGAAAGGTGGTGTTTTTGTGATTTTCTAGTTAGCGACTTGGTTCTCGGTGTGATATTCATCATAGCGACTTGCTTCATAAAAAGTTAGCGAGTTGGAGTGGTATTTGGTAGCGATTTGGTCCTAGCGACTTGTCTATTGAGACAAGCCGACAAAAAGTACACGTAGTGGATTCTCCACTACACGTAGCGACTTGGTGTAAGTTAGCGACTTGTACTTTATATTGTTAGCGACTTGGTGTTAGCGAGTTGGTACCTAGCGAGTCGATATTTAGCGACTTGACAAATTAGCGACTTGGTGCTTAGCGAATTGCTGTCAAAATTTTGCTAGCCACTTGGATTGTAGCGAGTTGTTATATAGCGACTTGGTTTAAGGTTTCCTAGCGACTTGGGTGATATCCTTTGAATACGGTTTTCTCTTGATTTAGTAAAATCCCGTGAAAGAATCTATTTCCCGGTTTAAT
Organism: Chrysanthemum seticuspe; assembly: GCA_019973895.1. Classification (NCBI taxonomy): domain Eukaryota; kingdom Viridiplantae; phylum Streptophyta; class Magnoliopsida; order Asterales; family Asteraceae; genus Chrysanthemum; species Chrysanthemum seticuspe. The sequence goes on along the minus strand of BPTQ01000005.1, from coordinate 182,000,111 downwards.
CATAGAGTTATAAAATCCCGTTTAATCTGTCATCATGTCTACCAACGTTCCTACAATCATCTCCACTGTTGCCGAGGATGTTCAAGCAGCTGGTTCAGATACTCGTCCACCCATGCTTGACAGAACTGACTACGACTCTTGGGCTCAACGAATCAGATTGTACTATCTTGGAAAGGAAAATGGAGTCAACATTCTCAAATCCATTTATGAAGGACCATATCGGGTTGAGACTACTAGAGACTTAATTGATACAGCTGAAGATGGAACAATGATCTATGGAATTGACAGACCAAAGACATATGTTGAGCTCGATGATAAGGAGAAAAAGAGATTCGATGCTGATATCAGGGCTTCTAACATCGTACTTCAAGGTCTTCCAAAAGATATCTACAAGCTGATCAATCACAACACCAAAGCAAAGGCAGTGTGGGATAATGTCAAGATGCTTCTCTCAGGTTCTGAATTAACTATGGAAGACAGAGAATCACAACTCTATGATGAATTTGAACACTTCAAAATGAAACCAGATGAGAGTGTTTATGAGTACTATGTGAGATTCCACAAGCTTGTTAATGATATGAGGAACATCAGAATGACTATGCCAAACATTCAGCTGAACTCAAAGTTTGTGAACAACATGAATACCGAATGGCACAAGTTTGTCACCTCTGTAAAGCTAACCAAAGGATTGAAGAATACAAACTATGAGCAACTCTATGCCTTCCTCCTTCAGAATGAGAGACATGCTATGTTTGAAAAAAGGATTCTTAATCAGTTCAAAACCAACCAGGGAGAGACAAGCTCATCAAATGATTCAACTGCCTTCTACTCAAACATCGGAATCACAACCAAAGCCTCACAAGTCATACCCATGGGTAATGGTAATCACAAACTCATTCCTGATCCTATGTTCAAACAAGCTGATGCTGATGCACACGTGGGAAACTTCATTAATCAACTAGCTCTCCTGATTAGTCAAAACATGAACTCTCTTCCACACACCAACAACAATCTCAGAACTGCTTCCAATCCACATAATCAAGCCACTGTCAGAGATGGGAAGGTTATGGTGCAGCCAGTTCAAGAACGATAGTACGAACAAGCAAGAGGTGGAGCTGGTAGAGGTTATGCTGCAAATCAGAATAGAGGAAGGAATGGAAATCAGGGTCAAGCAAAGCCAATCAAATGTTACAATTGTGGAGGTGAGGGACACATTGCAAGGAACTGCACATCGCCAAAACGCCCTCAGAATGCAGAGTACTTCAGGGATAAGATGTTGCTTGTGCAAGCTCAGGATAATGGTGCAGCTTTGGATGAAGAGGAGTTGTTGTTCTTGGCTGAGGGAAATGCTAAGACATATGATGCAGATGTGGATGAGCAACCAATTCAGGAGATAGGCCATAATCATCAGAATGCCTTCCAAGTAGCTGATTGTGATGCATACGACTCTGATGTTGATGAAGAACCCACTGCACAAACCATCTTCATGGCTAGCATTTCTCCAATGGTCTCTCCTAAAGTCTCTTCATCACCACAAGCTGGTCCATCCAAAGACAAACTCATCTCTGAGGTATTAAAATTATACGATGAAGTTGATGAGGAAAAGATACATAACGAAGTACAATCAACTGTATTTATTGAATCAGATATTGAAAATATGGGTAATATCAATGTTGTCCCATATGATCAATATGTGAAACAAAGTGAAAGTGAGATTGTACCAAGTGATGCATCTTCTGCAGTCAATAATGATTATGTTTTTGATGAATTCACTGCATGTGCCCCTGATGATTCTGTCATCTCTGAACTGAATGCCTATAAAGAACGTGTTGCTATTTATGAACAACGTGCAAAATTTGAGTTGACCACCCGTGAGCAGGAAATGGATGACCAAATGCGTACAACTATTAGAAAAAGTAGGTTTAGAGAAGAAGTATTAAAACAAGAGTTAAACTCCTTACAAGAAAAGCTTTCTAAAACTGCTAAGCAAAAACAAGAACTTCAAGAAAATGTTAAAATGCTTAAGCAAGAATTCAGTGCTAAGGAATCAAAACTTTTGAATGATTTTTCTAATCTAAAAACCTTGAAAAACAAGCTTGAAAATAAGTTGTACGTACAAGGAAATACCATTCAGACTGCCCACTTAATCACTAAGCATAGAGTCTTAAGCGATAAGCATAGCATTCCCCTTGTTGAGGAACCAAATCCGGAGGTCATTAAAAAGGCTAGAAATTCTCATAAGGTTCTTTATGATGGCAATGAAGTTCTTAAACCTAGACAAAAACCTAGTTGCGTTAAGTGCACAGAGGAAGATAAGAAATCAGATGAAGTCACTAGGGAGAAGATGAAAAGGAAACTAGATGATCCTAAATGTAAAGAGAAGAAAATAATTATCACACCCCATGACTACAAAAAGGAGAATTGGATCTCCTTGAACATGTTTAAGCCTCAAACATTGTTGACTCCTGAACAAGTGTTCTGGAAAATGGACTTAGATAATCAGAAAGCGGAAAATATTGTTGAAACTAACTCTCCCCTTAGGAAAATGCCTAGAGTGACTGTGTATCCTCCCAATACACCAATGCATCTAGTTCCTAGAACTATTGCCACTAAAAGCAAGACCTTAATCAGTCAATATGTTATTTTTCAACTATTTGTTGATTTTGAGAAAACTTGTAAGAAAAGGATCACACCCACTGGTATAACTGAAGGGGAAAGGGGTTTTGAGCAAACAAAAGAATGTTATTTAACTGAAGTCATGCCTTTCTTTAAACAACTAAAAGATCATTTTGAAAGTCTTAAAAAGGGAATGAATTTAGACATTAAAGAAATGGAAAAGGAATTTGATGCAATGATAGTTGAGGTTAGTGACTATGAGTGTGCACTAAAATATAATGAGATTGAGAGGAAGAACTTGCATACATTGAATGAGACTCTTATTACTGAATGTGTTGCTCAAGATGTGTTTTTCATTGCTATAAACTATTCCATTAACGCTTCTCAATTTCATGAATTATCTGTTGCCCTGAAAGTCTCCCATGATCGTGTCATTGAGCTTGAAAAGACTAATTCAAAACTAAATGAGAAAATTGAACTGGATGATCACGACAATTTGGTTAAATATTTTTCTAAACTAGAGGTTGAGCATTTTAATTTACAACTAAAATATCAACATCTTAAAGAAAATGTCAAAACTTCAAATATCAAGACATCCTCAGATGCTCCAGAGTTTGATGCAATTTTTCAAATTAACAAACGTGATGAACAAATTCAAACTCATTGTAACACGATCAGAAAGTTGAAAGCCCAAATCTCTCAATTAAAGGGTCAAAAGAACAATGTGACAGGCTCCCAAATGCCTCCTCCTTTAGATTCTCAGAATTCTCAAACATTTCATCTTCAAAACTCAGTAAATGCATTACAAAAGGAAAACGAAAACTTTCTTGAAGAAAATGAAAAGATTAAACGTCATTTCAATGAGTTATTTGAATCAATAAAGGTCACTCGTAACAAAAATACCGAACAAATAGATTCATTGCAAAAGGAAATTGAGAATCTGAAGAGCCAGGTAAAAGGGAAAATGCCAATGACCAATGGGGAGAATGGTGGATCAAAGGTAAATGTTTGTAATAAATATGCTTTGTCTGTGAAATATGTTCCTCCTCATCTTAGGAATAACAAACTTGCAATTCAAACATATTTCTCATACCTTAAGGATTGTCTAGAATGTCTCCGTGAGATTGTTGAAGAGGATAAGTTAGAGAAACCACTTGATAATGCAATTGGGCATGCATGCTTATATGCCAAACGATCTCAAGAAATTCTAGAATGCTTAATCACAATATGCCCTAAGTCCTTAGGTGAGAGAGTTAATCCTTTGATTCCGTGCTCTATGCCTAGTGCCAAGTATGATATTCATTCGATGCCCGATGTTTTGAATATGAACCTTCGTGTGCCTTCAAGTAGTTCAGATTCCAAATCTGTTAATGCTAAGAAAGTGAACTCTAGTGTGCCTTCTAGAAGTACAAATCCCAACACATCTAAACAGGAGAAGCAAAAAGTAGCAAAACCAACTAATGTTCCCATTCCCTCTACAGGAGTAATCAGTGACATTAAAGCGAGCAGGTCAAAGTCTCAAGACAATACAAGGAATGACAGGACCTCGTAAGCTAAGAATGTGCATTGGAAGAGAGTAGAAGACCAACCTAGGAACTTTAAGTTTGAGCCGAATAAAACGAATCGTGTTGATTCTAGTATTAGCCATAGGCGTACTGTAATTAATTCGAATTCTGATACTATTTGCAAAACTTGTAATGATGTCTGCTTGAATTCTGTTTCTAATCATGAATGTGGTGTGAATGTCTTGTCTAATGCTGTCAAATCCCCAATTAACACTGTTAATGCAAAATATCATGCTAAGAAGGCAAAAAGGCAAAGGCGAAAGAAAGTTAGAAAATAGTGGAAGCCCACAGGAAGAACATTTAGTAAGATTGGTCATCAATGGATACCTGTTGGCCATAAGGTTAATCAGACAATGCCCACTAGAAAATGGATGCCTACTGGTAGAACTATTCCCTTAAGAAGTGAACATACTTTAAATAGGGCAAATACGGACACTAGTACTACATCTATTCATAATAACTCCATTGATTCAATTTCTGATATGAATGTTTCTATTTCTGATGTGGGTGTTCCAACCATTATTACTAACCAAATGGAACCCATTCTTGCACGGGGATCCCAATTATCCAGTTATCCATTCTTGTATGTGTTCAACTGCTGATCGTTCAAATCGTTCTGTGGTACCTGGACTCAGGCTGTTCCAAGCATATGACTGGCGACCGGTCACGGCTCATGAACTTCGTGAGCAAATTTATCAGGACAGTTAGATTCGGGAATGATCATTTCGGTGCAATTATGGGTTATGGAGATTATGTTGTTGGTAAAGTGTTATCTCCAGGGTATATTATGTAGAAGGTCTTGGTCATAACCTGTTCTCTGTTGGTCAATTCTGCGATTCTGATCTAGAAGTAGCTTCAGAAAACACACTTGTTTCATTAGAGAACTTGATGGTAAGGAACTTTTGAGAGGTTCACGTGGTTCAAATCTATATACCATCTCTATCGAAGATATGATGAAGTCTTCTCCAATTTGCTTGTTGTCAAAGGCTTCTAAAACAAAGTCATGGTTATGGCATCGTCGTCTCAATCACTTGAAATTCGGCACCATCAATGATCTCTCCAGAAAGGACTTAGTTGTAGGTTTACCTAGACTTAAGTATGAAAAGGATCATCTTTGTTCAGCATGCCAATTGGGACAAAGCAAGAAGTATGCCCATAAACCCAAACCTACTAACTCTGTCACAGAAGTTCTTCATACAATTCACATGGACTTATGTGGACCCATGAGAGTGCAGAATATCTTTGGGAAGAAATATGTGTTAGTTGTGGTTGATGATTTCTCTAGATTCACCTGGGTAAAATTCTTAAAGACAAAGGATGAAACTCCAGATATCATCATCAAACTCATCAAACAGCTGCAGGTTCGTCTTAACAAAATGGTCAGAATCATCCGAACAGACAATGGAACTGAGTTTGTTAACAAACAACTTAGTGAGTTTTATGAAAGTATTGGAATCAGTCTTCAAAGAAGTGTTCCTCGAACTCCTCAACAGAACGGTGTAGTTGAAAGACAAAATCGAACTCTTGTGGAAGCCGCAAAGACAATACTGATTTACTCAAAAGTTCCAATGTTTCTCTGGGGTGAAGCCATCGCCACTTCATGCTACACCCAAAATCGATCCCTGATTCACACTGCTCATGGAAAAACTCCATATGAACTTGTCCACAACAGAAAACCTAATCTTTCATTCCTTCGTGTGTTCGGTGCATTATGTTATCCAACCAATGAGGGACAAGATTTAGACAACATCATTGGAAATCCCTCTCGTCCAGTATCCACATGGAAACAACTTGCAACCGATGCCTTATGGTGCTTCTTCAACTCCGTACTCTCTAAGATCGAACCAAAAGATGTTAAAACCACCATGAATGAAGATAGCTGGTTCAATGCCATGCAAGAAGAAATTCATGAGTTTGATCGACTTGATGTATGGGAGTTAGTACCTGCTCCAGACTGTGCTATGATTATTGCTCTAAAATGGATCTTCAAAGTGAAACTTGATGAGCATGGTGATGTGTTGAAGAACAAGGCTCGATTAGTTGCTAAAGGATACCGTCAAGAGGAGGGTATTGACTTTGAAGAATCTTTTGCACCTGTTGCTTGAATCGAGGCAATCAGAATCTTTTTGGCTAATGCTGCTAGTAAGAACATGGTAGTCTATCAGATGGATGTAAAGACGGCATTTCTGAACGGAGATCTTAAAGAAGTCATCTACGTCAGCCAACCGGAAGGATTTGTGAATCAAGAGCATCCTACTCACGTTTATCGTTTGAATAAGGTTCTTTACGGTTTAAAGTAAGCTCCAAGGGCATGGTATGATACGCTATCAAATTTTCTTCTATCTACCGGATTTAGCAAAGGATCAGTTGATCCAAAATTGTTCATCAGGAAGTCAGGCAAACATTTAATTCATGTTCAAATTTATGTTGATGATATCATCTTTGCCTCGACTGACCCTAATGAGTGTGACCGTTTTTCAAATGAAATGGGTTCAAAATTTCAAATGTCAATGATGGGACAAATGTCATTTTTCTTAGGACTACAAATTTCACAAAGTCCTAGAGGCATCTTCATAAATCAATCTAAATATGCAAATGAGATTTTAAAGAAATTTTGATTTGATTCAAGTGACCCTGTTGACACTCCCATGATTGAACGAACTAAACTAGATGAGGACCACTCAGGGATCATGGTAGACCAAACAAAATATCGTAGTATGATTGGATCCCTGATGTACCTCACAGCTGGTAGACCAGACATCTTGTTCGATGTTTGCATGTGTGCTAGATACCAGGCTAAGCCTACTAAAAAGCACCTTGAAGCGGTTAAACGGGTCTTTCAGTATCTCCAAGGAACCATCAATATGGGACTTTGGTACCCGAAGGACACCGGTATGTCACTAACAGCCTATGCAGATGTTGATCATGCAGGATGTCAAGATACTCGTCGAAGTACGTCTGGAGGTGCTCAGTTTTTGGGTGATAAGCTTGTGAGTTGGTCTTCAAAGAAGCGAATGAGTACTTCTATTTCCTCTACAGAGGCAGAATACATAGCCATGTCATCTTGTTGTGCTCAAATCCTTTGGATGAGATCTCAATTAATTGACTATGGCTTTGTATTCAACAAAATCCCTATGTACTGTGATAATAAAAGTGCTATTGCTCTTTCATGCAATAACGTTCAACACTCAAGAGCTGAGCATATCGACATTCGACATCATTTCATCAGGGACCAAGTGGAAAAAGGTGTGGTGGAACTCTATTTTGTAAGGACTGAATACCAGTTAGCAAACATCTTCACCAAAGCTCTTCCAAGAGAACGTTTTGAGTTTATTCTTCCACGACTTGGATTGAAAAGCCTTCAACCAGAAACACTCAAACGTCTTCAGGAGGAAGACGAGGAGTAAAAGGTTTCCTTCATCTATCTTTTGTAAATATCTATTCGAAAAACAAAATACAAAATTATAAAACCTTCAAAAATCAAATAGAAAAATATAAAACTTTCAAAATCCATAAAAATTTGAAAAATTCGAAAAACCCTCAAAAAATATTGTCATTTTGTCATGTTTTTCTCGATTCGATTATATCTACGGTCTTGATGCTGTCATTCAAAGAATGATACGGGAATTTAGATATTGTTCGAATTTAAAAAATAAAAAATAAAAAATAAATAAAAAAAAAATTGAGAGAAAGAGAAAATATGGTTTATTGTCATTTCAGGCAGTAACTCGCTTTTCAAAGACAGAACAGAGCCATACTTTTTCGTGGTTTTCAAATTTCTTGCTCTGATTCTTTAAACTAATCCTTACTATCTAATGAAAACTAGTTGCTTTGAAAAATAACTCGGACTCTATTTTTGAAAATCATCTGGACTTATTTGTCAAAATACCTATCTCTTAATCAACAACCTATGTCATTGATTGAGGGGGAGAATGATTTCAATTAAATTAAAAGGTTATTTGTCATTCAATTGTTTTCAAAAGATATTCATGCATGTTTATTCAATGGAGTTTAAAGTCAAACAATCTGTTCCTTATCAGTTAAAACACTTTCATAATCAAGTCACAATTCTCCTTAAAAGCTTTCAAAATCAATTTAAATCTACAAGAGATCACAAATCTCAAAGGATTTGATAATTGTGATCGGGGGAGAATTTGTGATTTAAATTGGATTTAAACTGATAATTCGGTAAATTGTTTTATAAGGATGTACAAGCTCTCCTTCCCACATGTGCCAAACAATTTCAAATTTTCCATGCACATGTTGAGGGGGAGCATCTATCTTAAACCACAAATATTTAAAACGTGGTCGACTTATCTCAATGTGCAGTCTTCTCCTAATATGTACAAAACATTTTCAAATATCTATGCACATATTGAGGGGGAGCAAGCTTATGAAAACCTCATCCTTCCCTAAAATGCTTTATCTACTTGTTTTGATCAGGGAAGTGATGTTGATATCTTTTAGAAAATGGTAATCAAAGAAGTTAATTCTTTCTCTTGCCTCCGTGTGCAAAACGATTTCAAACATTTGATGCACATGTTGAGGGGGAGCACTTGTTCTAAAAATATCAAAAACAATTCAGGTACAAAATGCTTTGATAATATATCACAAGTATCTGGATTGATTTTCAAATGGTTTTCAATTGGTTCAAATGGCAGATGAACAATACCAAATAGACCGACCAAATTTACTTTATGTACGGTGATATAAGGATGATAAGGTTAGGTATTTGTTCCCATGATCCGCCAGAACCGGAGGGATCTACCCAGGGACAATCCACTAGTTAGTGTAGAAGTCGTTAGGTATGATGATAAAAGGAGAAAAATGAGATATGGGAAGAGTGCGGACTGAGACAGAGCTAGTACTGGAACAAACCCAACAAGGTTCTAGCTATGAAGTCTCGGTAAGCACTGAAGGGGTTGAAGAATGAAAAAGAATTGAATGAGAAAAGGGTGAAAAGAAATAGCCCTCCATTTATTCAACCATAGGGCAGAAATCGGGTACAATTCATATGCTACTGATGGTAACATTGGTATTGAAGACAAGACGTCATGGACCCAGTGACGCTCTGCACTACAACTTCCCAAACCACTCAAGTTCCTCTTATAAGGGCTTGTTTCATTCTCACGGGGACCCTACATAATCTATCGACTTTCTCTTAGAGATTGTTGATATTGAAGAAGGAGACCCTCTCCCTAGTCTCCGGCACAGGAACCAAATATGCACAAATTGAGTCTAGAGCCACGAGATCATCAATAAATCTCATTAGGACACTTTCAATGAAGACTCTCTATTCCACACAATGTGTAAAGAGAGAATATATCTTGAGTCCTACGCATTATCCTTGTGATATTGCCAGAACATCTGAGTGATATGCAAACATATTCACAATGAAGATGGAAAGCCTTCTGGAGCCAACATCAAACAAGCTCCTGGTGGGTGGCATGTGAGATCTAATCAATAGATCAACCATGTGACAACTGGACAAAAACAATAGGGAGATTCAATCTTTTGAATCAATCCTGGTTCAGGTTATGGATTGACGGATACCTTTGAAAAACCGGTCATTGTGCTTAAAAAAACTCTTTTCTTTAGCACATCGACCGTGTACGAATATTTCAAATCAAAAAGGTGTTTATGATTGATAATTGATTTTCATTAAAACCTTCGTTGTATTGCAAAAACAATTTCTATTGTGCGATACACGATTGTTTTTCAAATCTCTTTTCATCAATCAGTGAATTTCTATTCGCTAGTTCACTCACTCCGTGTTGTCTTCTTTGAGACGTTCCGGTTTGAGAACAGCTAGAGCAGCTACGAAACCCTGTCAAGGAAATTCTTCAGAATTATACCTGATCACAGGCAGTACTTGTACTGATCAACGGGGAACCGTGGGCCGTGTACCTCAATTCAACGAAAGTGATCAAAGACACTTTCGTGCGCTTTATTGCTAACTGTTGTATGCAGGTACTCCCGACGTTTGCAGCTGATCAGAATGAAGCGGTCAATCCATAGCCGCATGCTCACACAATACATTCATTTCTCAAGAAATCATGATAAGTGCATCAATGACTCTGATATTTTCACCCCATGCTTTTGCTACGCTGCTGCCAATATCATGAATCAACGAAAGCTTCCGCTACTCTGATAAGAAGATATCATGATCCAGAATGTGAGCATGTCGGTCCGAAACTCACAACATCATATAATACTAACACCACAATGGATGTCTCAGAGATTTTTGTTAGCTGATGATCTCAAAAGTTGGCTCAAAATTATTATCACGTGGATCAGTAAAAGACCTCCACTTGGATTAACCAAACATGCAATGAGAAGAATCAATGACTACGAGCTTCGGAGCAAAGTGCTACATCAAGAATGCAAGAACAATTTTTATTGTAATATCTGTTTGTATTCAATGTAATTTTAGTATATGTTTGAGGTGACCTCCCTTAGGGGGAGATTGTTAGGAATTAGAAATTCCAGGTATTAAAGAGTCGGTCACCTCTAGTATATGTAATCGTTAGAAAGCTCGTAGTCGTAGTTCTTTTAAGCTAAGTAGTATTTAGTAAAGTAACACCGTGGAGGACGGACGGGTCTTTACCAACTGTATGCCTGATCCACAGCCCGTTGTGTGGCGTTTTATTGTAAGACTATAAATACTCTCTACCTTCCAAGGTAGAGAGTTGGAGCTCATAATAAAAATTTTCTTTCTCTCACTAAAGTTCCCAAACCTCTAACTTTCTCTCTCTAAAAACCTCTTGTACGCCTACTTTGTATCATGGTTTGATGTGTATGTGAAATCCAATATCTTACAATATAACTTATTGAAGTCGTATTGATTTGGAAACATTGGAATAAACGAACGTGTCATTTATAATGTACTACAATAGTATGCCTTATAAGAAGTACTTTCATTTAAACTCGTGTAATAATGAATAACAATTGAGAAACCTTTATTAACTGAGCGTTAAATGGGAACTTGTCTTTTATTAATAAACGTGTACATTTGGGGATTATTGGGTAAATTGCCGAAACTTATCAATTAACCTATTTATGTTACATAAATAGTTGTCGTCGTTTACAGTCTTTGACTAGCTTGAGTATTGTCTGTATTTCTTGGCTTGGTTGATGTCTTGTCTTTTTGGTGTGCGTTCTAGTTGGTATGTCTCGGTCATGTCAACGTCTTCTTTTCCTCGTTCGCGTGAGTTATGCATCGCGTCTATGTTTCTTACCACCACACGAAACGTTAAAACTAAACTTTTGATATATTAATTATGAACTTTTGGGAACGATAATGTACTTTTGAAAGTAACGACATGAATGATCCACGAAAACTACAACACATTACTTTCTATTGATTTCTTTATCGTATGAGCCATATTCTAAGAATATCGTATACGCATTAGGTTGCATCACAACTATTCTATTGTACTCGTCGTACATTCTTTTGGATGCCATGGAGATTAAATTTAGATGACAGTCGTGTCAATATTGAATAGTGCATTGCTGTGGCAAAGGTGAGTTTCATAGCCCCACTTTTATCTACGTTTTTAACTATATTGGGGTGAGAATCATGCTACTGTTTTTGGATCATTAAAACTATTTGGACTTGCTTATATGCTTGACTGTTTAGATAGATGTACGGTAGTTGTTGCCTTAGACTAGGTTGAACCGTTGCCTAGTTAAGAATAGACTTCTACCTCGACCTAGTTCGGGGTTGGCAATTGTTCTAGATTTTGCCACGACAGTGCTGGACTAGAGTCGTGGGGCCCGAGTAATCCCTGGATGCGGGATATGGTTATATGGTTGGTGATCCGGGTAGGATCGGTGTGTGCAAACGGTATTTATCTATCTTAGGTCTTGCATAGCAAATCAACTCCTACAGGTCCACTATGTTTTTACTGAATTTTAAACCTATGAACTCACCAGCGTAAGCTGACCTTTTTAGCATGTGTTCTCATGTTTAAGGCGATAGCTCACTATTGGATGACGCGTGGCAAGGGCATGGTCATAGGCGACTATGATGAATAAACGGGACCGCTTTAATTATCTTTTGGGCCGATTTCCGTACTAGTTTCATTAATGTGAATTTAATGTTTTCATTTAATAAATCTTATTCTAAATAAATGGGATAAAAACATTCTTTGTACCTTATGTTGTGATACCAAGATTGTGGCACCCAAAGGCTCGTATGCTTCCGCTAGACCGTATTTTCGGGGTGTTACAGAATAGACTTTGATTTCCCATCATATGATTAGTGCATCCGCTATCCTTGACCCATTCGTCAGGCTCTAAGTCGATTCCCAGGCATATCTATTTAATTAAGACAACAGCTCAAGCATTTGGTCCCCAATATCTCATTGGTCCAGGATTATTTGTGTTGAACATTCCAAACATTTGGTTAAGATGTTGAAATGGTGGACAAATGTCCCAAGGCATGTAACCACGTTGCTGGAAGTTGTTCCAAGTTACGGGATAGTTATTTGGATAACCTTCCTTCTAATGTTATCTCTAGGTTGTGTTGTGTTTGACCTTGGTTTAGTATTATTTATTCTCCTAGGTGGTAGAGTTTTAGATCTAGTATATGGTTTTACATAACCAAGTCCAGGAGTAGACAATGGTGTGTAAAAGGTCTTAACTAACTTTTTACTAGCAATTGGCACCTTGATATTATTAATTACTACATTACTTGGTTTAGGACTCAAACTATTTTCCAAAATTGAAGCTGACTCAACCTTTTTAGCACACGGTACCACTATATTTAGTGGTGCCGTCCAAGGTTTTAACGGTACCATCTACTGTTTCGACAGACTTTGTGGGTTTTACAAATTTTACTTCTTTTGTTCCACTTGTCGACGCTTTATTTGGATCAAAACCTAAGCCCGTTATGGGATGTTCACTATATTTAATATTGTCTAACATATCATTAAGAGCTTTTGTTCCTTTTTCAAATTTAGAAATTTTAAGAATGTTTTTCCTATGTTCTTCATTTTATATTTGAATATTTTGACATGACGTACATCCGACGTCGACCTCTTTATTTTTCTCAAGTTTGTTAACTCTTTCTTTTAGTTGTAAAACTTCAATTTCTAGACTAAAACTTCTTGTTTCTAGATTTGATTTTAGAGGTTACTTCAAATAACTTATTATAATCATCTATTAGTGAGTTATCATCTATTGAGGAATTATCATCACAATTGTATGAAGAATCGGAATGTACCTCATTTGGAGTGTGAGCCATTAGACATGTTTCGTCATTGGGCTTTTCTTCTTCCTTCTCACCGCTATTACTCTAAGAACCTCCTATGATGCTCTTTGGTTCTTGGTTCTCGGTGGTTTAGAAAACTCTCCAATGAGGTGGTTTGGATCTCCGCATCTAAAGCATTTCCTATCACTCTTTCCTTTCTAATCATCACGATTCTTTGAGAATGACTTCTTTTCATCGCGAGGTTGTTTAATGAATCTACCTCTTCTTCTGAAGAACTTCTTAAAGTCTCTAACCGCTAATGCATAGTCTTCATCTTCACTATCGAAAGCCGAACTTTCTTCATCACTCGACTCCTTCTTGGCTTTTAATGCAAGAGACCTTACTTTCTCTCCTTAGCTTTTAATTATCTCAGAGTCTTACTTGATTATCATTTCATGAACTTTCAAGTTACCTATGAGTTCATCAAGTGATAATGCCGCCAAGTCTTTTGACTCTTCAATGGCGGTGACCATTGATCTCCATTTGAGATGTATAGCCCTAAGAAACTTCCTAACATAATTCTTGCTAGAATAACCTTCATCAAGAGCTTTAAGACTAGTGACAATTGTATTAAATCTAGAAAAAGTATTATCTATAGTTTCATATTCTGGAATGGAAAATTGTTCATATTTGTTAGGTCACCATTCTATTACATCAATATGTATTTCTAGAGAGAGAAAGTTTTAGAGAGTGAAAGTGGAAGGAACTAATTAAGTGATTATGAAAATGATAATTGCAATTACAACCAACACCCTCTCCCTTCAAGGGAGGGGGTATTTATAGTGTTTACATAAGTAGGGGTGTTTCCCCTTGGTTCTAGAAGAACCTCTTATCACAGCTCATGGGTTTACTGCATGAGCTGTAAATCTAAATACAAACATTTATAAACCATAATTGTTAACGATCTATTACAAATGAAATGACCTACACTTTATAATAAAACATGTTCCTAACAATCTCCCCCTAAGGGTTGGTCATCATTAGTTGTCTTGCTTAGGTCGTTTGACCTCTTGAACTTCTTTGGCGTTCACAGCTTGAGACGTCTTTGATTCTTTGCATCTTTGTTCTTTGTTCTTGTTGTTGTGATCAGTTGTGAAATCTGCCTTTTATCAACATCTTTGTTTCTGGTGCTTTTACGTCTTTTTCCAACATGCTCATACTTCCCGTGAAGTTTGTGATCCATACATGTGAAGTTTACATTCTTTATCTCTAATCTTTGACTTGTGACTTTTCTGTTTTTCTGACTTTGAAGTGAAATTTTGCTGAACTTTTCTTTGCTTAGATCTTTGATGAGAATGTCTTTCTGATGTATGTATGAGCATATGGAAATGAGCTGTTGATAGTAATGATGGTGGTTATGGTCTGTGACGAGTACCTGAAATAAAACAGTTAGCAATAAAGTTTCCGACGTAAGAGTTTGGATATTTTGTACAAGTATATCCCAGTTTGCTGGCACAATCTTTGACGAATCTCATATCGGATACTTGCTAGAACTTCCCTGTACTCAATATCTTCACTCTGTCGTTGTGAGTATCTGGAGTGTACCAAGGTATCACTCCACGACTGTAGACCGTTTGAGACCACCACGAACACTAAGCATAATCCACAAGGGATTACCGAAGTGACCTGCTATCAGGGCTGTTTGATGTTGACCCTGGCAGGAATTTCCATTCAATCACTGAGGATCACAATTGTGAATCCCCTCATAAATGTTCTGGCAGATTGCTAAGATCTGCGTAGGACTCTGGAATATGTCACTTGTGTCCTTATTGTTTGAACAATCAAGTGATGAGATATTAGGTGTTCCTAAGAGATCTTTTGATGAATCTCATGGCTCTAGACTTGATTAGTGCGCTTTGATTTTCCTAAGCGGAGACTAGGGAGAGGGTCTCCTTCTTCAATACCAACAATCTCTAAGAGAGAGTCGATAGATTACGTAGGGTTCCCTGTGAGAATGAAACAAGCTCTTTTGAGAGAACTTGAGTGGCTTAGAAGGTTTAGTGCATTGCGTCACTGGGTCAATGACGACTTTGTCTTCAATACCGGTGTCATCTTGTGACAACCAGTAGCATATGAATTGAACCCGGTGTCTGCCCTAAGTTGAATAATTTGGAGGGCTATTTCTTTTCACCCTTTTCTTTAACTTTTCTTTTTAATTCTTCAACTCCTTCTTTCTCCGATTCTCATTTTCTCCTTTTTCAATCATACCTAAGGACTTCTAAATACTAACTATTTGTGGTGTCCTTGGGTAGATCCCTCCGGCTCTGGCGGATCATAGGACGTTTATTCCTAAACTTAATCACCTTTTAACTCCATGACTATCCTATGTTGCCACAAAAACCTTTTATTGAAAAATCTCTCAAGATGTTTATGATGAAAAACATGTTTTTCTACCACCTTGAGAGTTTTTGGTTTTTCAGAAATACTCCCCCTCCACATGTGCTTATGAGTTTTGACTGAAATCTGCAAAGAGAGGGAAGAGCTCGCACTTTTGAATTGATCGACTCTTGATAGACAATTCCCCGCGAGACACGGTTACGTTGTATAGTTAAAGAATTCCATTATCAGCTTTTAGGTGACAACTAGCTCTAATAACTACCTTGAAGATGTAAACTCTCCTTGAAAAGGAGGTTAGACCCGTCAAAGTTCATGTCAATCAAGAGTGTCTCAGATTGGTACATTCTACTAAGACAAGTTTTATTGCAAACAAGTCTTTTTGATTACTAACATTTCAAAGTTCGTCAATTCATTGGTGATATCTGAGTCGAGCACGTTATGAGATTCCATAACGTCCTTATCAACAATTTTAATCACATTTCTCCCCCTAAAAAATTGCATATGTATGATGTTTTTGAAAACATGTTGATTAAAATATGCTTTTTGAGGTGTTTGAAATTCCTTTGGGAAGAAACAGATTTCAAGAACATTTGATTTTGAACAAAGAGTTTTTGTTTAAAAAAAAATTAAGAAGCTTTCATTCCTTAAGTTTAGGAATATTACACTGAGGCGTACAACACGCTCCTTTCTTTTGAAAATCGAGATTTGTTGTTGAATCACAGTGCTTTTAGTGTCTATTTTGTTTTTCCATATTCATTTCAGCTTGATAACATAGACCCAATTTGGTTTCTCAACTAATTCCCTGACATCAAGACTTTTAAACTGAGTCATCCTGAGAAACTGTAAGTGAATAACTGCAATTCTCAACAATCTTCCCAATCCGCACTGCATGTCTTTAGCAGCTTCTTCGTACACTTCCTTTTGGTGAAGTTTCTGAATCAGCTTCCCCCCAAACTGACAACCGTCTTTAGCAGATTCGAACTTTGATGTAGTCGACATTTCTTCTAACTTTTAAAGTTTTCAATACGCAGCGGAATTTGTAGATGAGTAGTAAACCACACAAAGTAAATCTGACTTATTTCGGTAAATCCGTTCGGGGGTAACATGCAAGAAATCAACAAGATCTTCTCATATATGTAGATGCTTCACACCAAACAATCCGCGAAAGACGAGATGAAATAACTTCCCCCTGAATGTTGCGGTCTATCGGAATAATAGTTACATGTGAATATGCAATTACTCGATAAAATGACCGTGTGCGAGGCATCATAATGCGGTTAAAGCATCATATGTAGGTAACTTCACATAAAATAATCTCGAGAAACTTGAGACGATAACACCGAAATAAGACCTTTGAACCACTGATCATCTCATTTCTCCCCCTGATTGCAGAAACTCATGAAGGGAAAGAGTTTTGGCAAAGAAGGCAAAGAAAGCACATGACATATACTCTCTCTTCCCCCCGATGTTTTAGGTGAATCGAAACATACACCACGTATGTTGACGATGAAATCGGAGACAGCGTAACCGATGTATGTCCAATTAATAGAACATATGTGAAGAACCATAAATATCATGTGAGAATCATTTGCTGATTAAAACTGCTCTGTTTATTATGATGATCATCAGTTGTGCCATTGTTGATGGAAGCAGTTTGATCTTTTGTTATCAAAGATTCGATTGGAGGTGCAATTACATCAACGGTAGTTGTTGTAGTTTCAGGGTGTATCCAAAATTTGAATATGATCAGGTTGTGCTACGGAAGCATTTGATACATCTGAAGCACGACTTACAAAAGAATCTTCAAACAGTGAAGCAAACAAAGTTTCCATTTCTTGAAGATTAATTACAATGGTGTTGCAGCTGAATGATCATTAAATTTTAAACAGTGAGAAACGGTTCCGAATCTGAATTATTTCGAAGCCATTATTGTTGTACCTGTATAGAAAGTAGGAGGGGGCAAGATAGAAAAAACATGGATCCCCAAGTGTAACTGGGTTCCAGATATTAGAAGCATAACGATGTAGTGTCAATTATGTTCTTGACACCTGAACATGCTATTTTGATGATTTCCTTTCCTACCTCAGGGATGGATGTTGTGGGTATCACACTTGTTTTGGTGCAACTACTTAGTATATTGCTTGTAGGAATCCACCTAAGACCAACAGTTTTGAAAAATCTACCCGTTGGTATCCATCTAAGGTTAGATCTAGGGGATGTTGAAACTTCTTTTGGGAAGAGTCTGCGTCCTATATTGATCCACCTATTAGGTTTCTGAAACTTGTTTTTTAGATCAACGGGTTTATTTCTAACTGTCTGTGGAGTACACTTAGGTTTTTGTTTGCTACTACATGTAGTGTTCAGTAATACACTAGAAGGTGATACACCAGGTCGTGAACCTAAGATTCCATCCTTTTGAAGTAGTGCCATTTTCCTAGCTTTTTCTAGACCATAGTTCTTGTAGAAGTCATTTGTGCCATATGAATGTTTATTTTTAATTCTTGGTTTAGACACTGTTCTCGAACTAATCCTAGAAGAGCCAGGTGCAGCTACTTGTTGAGGTTTAATAGAGACAGAAGCATTTCCCTTAGGCCAAGAATTTGGAGTGACTGGTTTTGACAAATCATTATTCTCAACAACTTGGGAGGCAAACCGTAGTTTTGAAGATTTTGGTCGTTCAGATTTAAATGCAGTTGGTTGTCTAACAACTGATTGGTTTCTGATGGGTGGTAAAGACGGTTTCCCCAAGGTTGATGGTTTTGCAAACTTAGTATCTACACTCTTGCCAGTTAATCTTCTTAATTTGTGTTGTAAAGCAACATGAGCAAGACCCTTTGCTTGAATTTGAGCCTTTAAATGCTCATTTTCTCTTACTAATGTATCCATACGATTACTTTGCATTTTAAGTTCAAGAGATTTGCAATGTGCCTCTAGTTTTGAAAAATCTTTTTGAAATTGAGCAATGGTCGTTTTGAGAAGAATGTTTTCAGATTCAAGAATTTGGTTTGACGATTCAGTTGTATTGTTTGCAAGTAAGGGCTCAGATATGAGACAGTTGTCTGGACATTGTGCAACACACTGGTCAACCTCTTCTTCATTTCTGAATTCAGGTTGCTCAGTTTATTTCGCATTTGCAGGCAGAATATGAACAACAGTAGATTGTACCTCAACCATATGTTCTGTGTCAAAGGTCGACTGTGTGTCATTAGTGGGAACGATATTTTCCTCAACCATTTGTTCTTCGTCAAAGTTTGGCTCGGTGTTATAGTTGGGTACAATATCTTCCCTAGATCTGCTGCTGTCATCCTGCTTTTCCAATGCTACAATCTCATTGACCGTATTACCGATATTTTCAGTATTCTCATCATTCCCAACAAGCCTTTGAGCATTCCTTCCTTGTACATCAAGTCTTTTACCTTGCACGACTGCTTGATTTCGGGTATCAGATGAAGTCTTACTCTATGAATTCTTAAATTGTGAGAACATCTTAGTCAGTAACATCATTCCTTTGTTTAATTCCACAAATGGATCTTCAGAATCATCAGTAGCAAGGTTTGGTGAAGAAGGTTTTAAGCAGTAGATGGAAGGTGAGGAGATTTGTGAAAGCATTAGAGACATTGATATAGTGAATTTTAATTTTCCCTCCAAAAATAATTATGAAAAATTTTCTCCCCCAAAATTTGAAATTCACTATAAAATGCAATTTTAAGGTTGTAAGAAAAATTTGAGGTTTGACAATTTTGACGCCAAATTTGACCCGAAAAATTCGAATTTGGACCCAAAAATTTGAATTTTTGACCAAAAATTTCACAGTTAAACCAAAATTTGAATTTCGCGTAAAAATTAAACATTTAGTCTCCCCTAAAAATTAAATTTTACTCAAATTTTCCCGCCAAAAAACGTGTGTTGATGATGTGTTATGGATCTTTAAGGATAATTAAGGTTGAGGTTGTTTAGATTTAGGTAGATTAGTAGCAGAAATCCAAACTCGCAGAAGAAACTCGCAGAAGAAACTCGCAGAAGAAACTTGCAGAAGAAACTTGCAGAAGAAAATCGCAGAAGAAAATCGCAGAAGAAACTCGCAGAAAAAACGTGTGTTGATGATGTGTTATGGATCTTTAAGGATAATTAAGGTTGAGGTTGTTTAGATTTAGGTAGATTAGTAGCAGAAATCCAAACTCGCAGAAGAAACTCGCAGAAGAAACTTGCAGAAGAAACTTGCAGAAGAAACTTGCAGAAGAAAATCGCAGAAGAAACTCGCAGAAGAAACTCGCAGAAGAAACTCGCAGAAGAAACTCGCAGAAGAAACTCGCAGAAGTTCTAATGAAACTCGCAGAAATTCAAATGAAACTCGCAGAACTTCAAGAAACTCACAGAAATTCAAATGAAACTCGCAGAACTTCAATGAAACTCGCAGAAATTCAAATGAAACTCGCAGAACTTCAAGAAACACGCAGAAATTCAAGTGAAACTCGCAGAACTTCAATGAAACTCGCAGAAATTCAAATGAAACTCGCAGAACTTCAAGAAACTCGCAGAAATTCAAGTGAAACTCGCAAAACTTCAATGAAACTCGCATAAATTCAAATGAAACTCGCAGAACTTCAAGAAACTCGCAGAAATTCAAATGAAACTCGCAAGAAATCAAGGCTAACTCGCCAAACTCGCAGAAATACGTATTTCAGTCCAATAAATCCATAAATTTCAATCTAAACCACGTTTTTAAGTACGGATTTCTATTAGATCTAATCAATATTAACCTAAACTATCCCTTGGCTCTGAAACCACTTGTTAGGTCACCATTCTATCACATCAATATGTATTTCTAGAGAGAGAAAGTGGAAGGAACTAATTAAGTGATTATGAAAATGATAATTGCAATTAGAACCAACACCTTCTCCCTTCAAGGGAGGGGGTATTTATAGTGTTTACATAAGTAGGGGTGTTTCCCCTTGGATCTAGAAGAACCTCTTATCACAGCTCATGGGTTTACTACATGAGCTGTAAATCTAAATACAAACATTTATAAACCATAATTGTTAACGACCTATTACAAATGAAATGACCTACACTTTATAATAAAACATGTTCCTAACAATATTGTTGTACAAGAAGATCAATATTGTTTTCTTTGACGTGATTATTATCTTGATGGGTGACTAACAAAGTTTTCCAAATTTCTTTTCCCATATTACATGTAAAAATTCTTTCAAATTCTTTTCTTGGTAAAGCATTATAAATAATCATTTTAGCCTCATCATTTTTGGCTAGTTTTCGTTTAAGAGTATCACTTTGTTTTTCGTAAGGAATAATTTTATGCTTGTTGGTTTCCGGATTCTTTTCGATAGGTTTAAAATCAACCTCGGTAATAACATGCCAAAGATCAATATCTTTTGATTTCATATAGGTTTTGAGTCTTGTTTTCCAATATATAAAACAATCAGTTTAAGAAAAAAGTGGTCTTTGCATACATTGCCCTTCTTGATATTTGTCGAAATCTATTGATCGATTCAAGCTTTAAAGTACAATTTACTTTAAATATATTGACTAACCAGACTCTAATACCAATTGTGGGAAAGTAGAATGGGGGTTGAATAGCTTACCACTTTTTAATTTTAGTTATCAAAGTTTACTTGTGAAAAACTTCATGAATCCTTTGTGAAATCAAACTACAACAATATGAATCTTACTAAATAAGACTATAATAAATACACTACAACAATTGAAAGTAAGTAATGAAAGTAAAGAGTAAGAGATGGAAAGATCAAATCGAGACAACGATTTATAGTGGTTCAGTTACGAAGCTTTTCTTCGCCCTACTCCACTCCCCGAGTACCCAACTTGAGATTTCTAAGCACTATGTCAACAAACTCCCATGAGGCAGAAAAAACCGTACAACGTCGCTTATCACAATTTCTGACACTAAGCTAAATGTCGAGTAATAATCTGGCTAGTACCAATCTCACTCATGATCTACCCAATCCTTGCTAATCACACAAACTACTAGATCACCACGATCTAGACTTGATCTACTTGATCAACACACTAACTCACAAACAATATGAGATCTCCAGGATCTCAACAAGATCACAATGATCCACACAAGTTATCTAAACAAGACTCAAGACTACTTGAAGTATATCAAGATACAACAAGTATATAACAAGTGTTACAAGTACACACTACTATGACTACAACACTAAGTATCTTTTTGATACAATGTGTTCTTCTCTTGCACTAAGAGAGGAACGAAGGTGATCACTTGGTTGGAAGAAAGGATCACTCTAAAACAAAAGAAAAATATCTAAATGATCAAAGGAGTATGTGTGTGTTAGGAGAAATAAACTCAGAAAGTTTTGTGTGAGAAAGGATGCCCAAAAACTGTGAAGAGGGCTGGTATTTATAGGGACAAAAATTTTGACCGTTACAGTACACGGTACCACTAAATACCCGATGGCACCACTAAATTTAGTGGTACCGTGGTACCGTCCAAGACAAAAACGCTCCTAATATTCAAATTAAAACATTTTTCCAATTAGTGGTGAAAGTTTATTTGGGGGTGTTAGGAGGTGTTTGGGGGGGGGGGGGAATAGTTGTTGGGATTTTGAAACTTATTTTTCCAATTAAAACATTTCTTTAATATTCAAAAATAATTTGTAAAATGTATATTTGAAAAAAAATGTTTTGTCACAATAAAAATGTGAAGCTTGAAACACAAATTCACTTCTTTGATCATTTCTCAAGTTATAAATTTGTTTGTTCTTACCTAGAGTGATGTATGTAGAAAAGGGATATTTTGATTAAAAATTTTGTTTACGTTATATTTAACTTAACGTGTATTTACATTTTTTATCATTAAAATGTAGAGATATCAAAAGATAGCAATAACATTTCTAGACATTATTTGCATCAACAAGGTTTTCTCCCTAAAGTAGCACTTCAAAATTACACAAAAAATATAAAAAATTTGATGTCTATATATTTTTTTTACAACTGCGACGGCATCACCCTTTGCTGGTGACGTCGTCTGATCGCCTCCATTAGGGTTTCGTCTTTGCCAAGTCATCATCGGGACGGCGTCACGTTAGATCTTGTGGTGCCATCTGGATTGATAGTAGACGTCGTCTTGAGAAAGAACTGGCCTCTAGTGTAGAAAGTAAGCGTTACGGGCATGTTGAAATGCAAGTGACGTTGTCACTTGTTAAGGTCTGAAAGTGAACTGATCCATCGCTAATGAGAATCTGGTACAAGTAGAAGGCGAAAGCGTCGTACATGGTTTTGGGATGTCGTCCTAAAGGCTGTTTGCACCATGTTTTCTTTACTTAGCCATTTTCATCATGTTTTCGTCCCTTTTCGTCCGAAAACCTGAACATGGGATATTTTTCCTTGATATCTACAATTAGCCTGCCTTTCAGAGAGTATTAGACATTGGAATTGTAAAAATAAGTGCCTTGTTCTTCTAGAAAGTCAAGGCTCTACAGAACAAGTCTCTAGAGAGTGAGAGGTTTGTAGAGCTGCTAGATAATCTAATCAGTCAAAGGACTAACAAGCACAAGTATGATCTGAAAATGACAAAGATGGAAATGATGGGTTTTGAAATCTGAAAGATAGATGGATATTTGTAATAGCTATTGTGAAAGTCTTTTGTGCCTTGTAATCATGAATAATATCAGCTTATGGTTCTTAATTCTCAGTGTTTAAATTTATATTCAGTTAGTAAGAAGAAGTTGCATTTGCTCACTTACACCGAAAAACACTTATGCTATTTTTTTACCCAAATAAGGGGAGATTGTTGGGCCAATTCAGTACACAAAGTCCCTTAGTATATATTTGAAAGAAAAACAACCTAAGTATATGCAAGTCCTTGATGTATTGTAATACATCAGGAAGTCATCCTCAAGAAGCTCTTTAGAGTATGAAAATAAAGACTTACCACTACCTGAGGCAAAACTCATAGTGGGAAATAAGAATCAAGATTAGGATGATATAGTTAGTCTGTGATGGCAATAATACATTGACTCCCTGAAAGATCTCCTCAACCACTGATGACATTCTGAAGACTTAATTGACTCTGATGAGCAACTAAGACTCTGATAAATATGCGGAAAATCCTTGGAAAGATAAGTTCAAAAAGCACTTATCAAAAGTCAAGGAGTATTATAGTTGGTACAAAGTACAAACAGTAGTCCACACTCTTCCACCAAAAGTATTTCTGGTAGCATATTAGGAATATGCTATTATTCATTTTTTATCCTACAGGTATCCATATTGCTTTTGCCTATAAATAATTGTTGTAATGAAGGAAAAAGGCATCTATTGAATTAAAAGTTTAAGCAATTTCAAGAGCTCGTTTTCCTTCTCTAAATAGAACTAAGTCATAGATTTCAAATCTATTGGTTTAGCATAGTCCTTACTTAAACACAATAACTTTGGTGTTGTGTTTAAATTTAGCGTGGAGATCACATACGTACTTGTCATTTAATCACAAGTGTTATTCCGCATAAAATTCTTTGATATCTATAAATAAATAGTTAAACATTGAAAAAGAATTATATTGTGTTTAAACATCAATTATGAATATGTGAAACCATTTTTAGTAGACATGTTACTCATGTGTTACGTTTTATAGTTAATAACTAAGTAAACATGAACAACACAATTAGTCTTGTGTAATTGCAATCTCATTTTTATTAGGGTTTTGCTTGGCAATCCCAACTTATTAATAATAGGTTTGGGTTTATTTTTTAGGAGGGTTTATGAAGGATCTATAGTTGCCACAATAGGTTTTTGGGACGTTTGGTTTCTTTCTTTATGTTTTATATGACTATTGTTTTGCTTGGAACAGGCTCAATGGGTGTTTAAATAAGTTGTTAATTTAAAAAAAACATGACTATTCAAATTTCGGGAATTTTTTTGGTATCATCCTGCTTTGGTACCGGTACCTTATTAGAGGTCCCAAATTATTAATTTTGGCTCGATTCATGGTAGTGGTCCTGTACCGTGTATCAGGATTCGATATTGTTTTGGTATGGTACCGGTACGGTTCCAGCTTGGTGCCAAAATTCGGATCCAAATGCTCATTCCTAGTTAAGATGATGCTTGGGATCGCCTCTTAAAGCCATTCGCTATGCGCTGAATGGATGCGTACTCGCGTGATCAATTGATGGATGGGGGAATTGCGTGAGGTTATCGACTTCTTGCATTTTGATGCAAGGAATAGGTAGTTTCTACTATAAAGTTTGAAGATTCTATGTTCCTCTAAAGATGGTAAGTACACAAATTCAACAACCAACGTTGTTCACAAAGAAGTTTTGTTTTTCATTTGAATTTGAAAACGTATATGTAAGTTACTCATAAACAAAAATCGTATGGTTGTTGTGATTTGGCCGTGTAATATACAGAGAGGAAGAGAGAAGTGTGAGAGTTTTTTTATTGAGAGAAAGTAATGTCTATTAGATTAAGTGAAATCTCTAACCCTCTGCTTGGTGGGAAGAAGGTATTTATAGGCATTCAAAAAACGCCCCTACGGGCTATACAGCGGGCTGACAGTGGGTAAAGACTCGACCCGACTCCACGGTGATACTTTAACTTAATGCATACTAACAAGACTACGACCTAACTAGTGCTAGATGATACTTCGGGTGACTGCGTTGTGACTGAATCTTTAATATGGATTTTCGTAATCCTAACAATCTCCCCCTAAGGGAGCTCACCCCGGAAATTACAGTTTGAATTCTAGCATTCTATTACATGAATTTAATTTCCTAGCCCGTAGTATTTGATTCTTCAAAGTCAGCAATCTTAGTACTTCCAGTAGTGATCTTTGAATGTTCCTTTGGTTTGGGTGATATTTGAGCTTTCTTCAACATCATCAGCCACCGTAAATCTCTAAATTATCCTTTGTTGTATCGCCTCCATGTGATGTTGTGGCTTTCGGACCGACATGCTCACACTTTTTTGGATCATGATATTTTGCATCAGAGTTGCGGAAGAATTGTTGTATCTCTTTCAATTATCATGATTTCTTTGTTTGTGAGTGTGAAGTGTGAGCATATGGTTATGAATTGACGTCTCAGTTGCCATCAGCTGCAACCGTCGGGAGTTCCTCCAAATAACAGTTAGAAATAAACACACAAAAGTATCTTTGTTCACCTTTGTTGAATAGCATTGCAAGAACCATGGTTCCCCATTGATCAGTATAAATACTGCCTGTGATCAGGTAGAATTCCTAAGAACCTCGTTGACAGGGTTTCGCAGCTGTACTAGCCGTTCTCAAACCGGAGCATCTCAAAGTAGACAACACAAAATGAGTGAACCAGCGAATTTGGATTCACTGATTAATGAGAAAATGATTTAAAAAAAACATTGATAGAGAAATTTTTGCATTACGATGAAAGTTTTAAGAGTAAAATCGAGTTTCAATCACAAATACTTTTGTTTGACGATTTATGCGTAGTCGATGTGCTCGAAAACAACTGTAGAGCGCATCGAAGGGTTTTTCAAAAGTATACGTCAATTCCTTTACTGGAACAAGGTTGATTCAAATGCGAATCGCCCCATCATTGTTTTCCAGTTGTCACAAGTTTGATCCATTAAGGATCACACATGTCACCTACCAAGAGCTTGTTTGATGCTCTAGAAGGATTTCCATCTTCATTGTGAATACTTTACCTATCACTCAGATGTTTTGGAAATACCAGAAGGATAATGCGTAGGACTCTTAATATATATTTTCTTACTTTTCACGGTGTATGAAACAGTCAGAATATTGAAAGTGTGTCCTAATGAGATTTATTGATGATCTCTTGGCTCTAGACTCAATAGTGCACTTTGTTTTCCTATGCGGAGACTAGGGAGAGGGGCTCGATAGATTACACCGGTTCACTGTGAGAATGAAACAAGTCCTTTTACGAGCTTGAGTGGCTGGGAAGATTAGTGAAGTGCGTCACTGGGGCCATGACATCTTGTCTTCAATACCGGCGTTACTTTGGTAACCACTAGTAGCTTATGAATTGAACTCGGTTTCTGCCCTAAGGTTGAATATTTTGAGGGCTATTTCTTTTCACCCTTTATCTTTATACTTCTTTTTCATTCTTCAACCCCTTCAGCGCTTATCGAGACTTCATCACTAATACCTTGTTGGGTTTGTTCCAGTACTAGCTCCATCTCAGTCAGCACTCTTCCCTTATTCTCACTTTTCTCCTTTTTTAATCATTGTCCCTAGGTAGATCCCTCCGGCTCTAGCGGAATCGTGGGAACGAATACCTAACCTTACCATCCTTATAACTCCAATAAAGTAAATGCAAGGTCAATCATGTGGTACTGTTCTTTCCGCCTTAAAACCAATTGAAAATCAATCAAGGTACGTGTGATAAAATATCAAAGCATTTATACCTCAATTGTTTTTGATCTTTCAAAAATGCTCCCCCTCAACATGTGCATCGGTATTTAAAATCATTTAGCACATGGAGGGAAGAGTGCATGGTTGAGTCTTAAACAATAACATTTTTATCATATTTAATATTAAAATCACATCCTCTCCCTTGATCAAAAGTTTCAAACCTTTTGAGATTTTTTACCTCAATTGATTTAAATATGCTGGAAATTTTGGGAGAAAATGTGGTCTAGTTTAATATATACTGATAAAGAAACATTACAACGCTCACCCTCAATCTATGAGGGAGAATGTTAGTGTCAGGTATGATAATTTAGAGAGATATTTTGATATAAGAAAAAACATTTTTAAAGATCTTTAAATATAAGAAAGATCATACACTGATACATATCAACAAATATTTATTCACTACTTATATTGTACAAATAAACTCGTTTCATGATATAACATTTGAAAATATGAAATTTGAAATCACTCTTCCCGACAATCGATGACCAAAGTCATTGATTGAGTGACAAATTTTATGAAAAATTGAAGTCCGACTAATTTTCAAAAAATTTAAGTTTGATTAATTTTCAAATAACACGTTACAACCAAGTATTACACAAATGTTTTTCTGAAGAATCATAGAAGGAAAACATTTGTATAGGAACAACCGTGTTTTTGGCAACATGCTTTCCTCATTTTGTTTTAGAATAAGTGCTCGATATTTATGAAAATTGATTTTGTGTAGCACTTCCCTTTCTTGAAAAACGTGTTGCATATCTGAAATAATAGCAAGCCATCGTAGGCATGTTTTGAAAAACTTTTTGAACTTCTGATCAAACTTCATTTAAAGACCCGTGTCATTATTGAATGACATTTCTAGGACCGTAAATGTTATCGATACCCGAAGGCATGCCTTGAGAAACTACTTTTGGTATTTTCTATTTTTCTGATTTTTATGGTTTCTGTAGGTTTTATATTTTTCTATTTTCCTTTTTGTTTTTAAATAAGTGCAAGAGATACACAAAGCAACTCCATTACTCCTGAGTCTCTTCTTGCAGAATTTGGAGTGTTTCTGGCTTCAGACTCTTAATACGAAGGCACGGGAGAATGAATTGAAACCGTTCTCTTGGAAGAGCTTTAGTGAAGATATCCGCCAGCTGCTACTCAGTCCATACGAAGTAAAAGTCAGCCACACCATTCTCAAGTTGTTCCCTGATGAAGTGATGTCGGATATCGATGTCCTTTGATCGAGAGTGCTAGACATTATTGAAACAAAGAGAAATGGCACTATTGTTGTCATAGTACAAAGGAATCTTGTTATACGCAAAGCCATAGTCCGATAGTTGGGATCTCATCCATAAGCTTTGAGCACAACATGCAGACATGGCAATGTATTCTGCCTCTATGGAAGATATGGAAGTACTCATTTGCGTCTTTGAAGACCAGCTAACTAATTTATCACCCAGAAATTGAGCACCTCCCGACGTACTTCGACATGTATCTTGACACCCTGCATGGTCAACATCTGCATAGGCTGTTAGTGCCATTGCGGTGTCCTTCGGATACCAGAGTCCCATATTAATGGTTCCTTGGAGATACTGAAAGACCCGTTTTACCTCTTCAAGGTGCTTTTTAGTAGGTTTAGCCTGATACCGAGCACACATGCATACAACGAAAAGAATATTTGGTCTACTAGCAGTGAGATACATCAGGGATCCAATCATACTACAAAACTTAGTTTCATCAAACAAGATCCCTGAGAGGTCCTCATCTAGTTTTGTTCTCTCTACCATGGGAGTGTCAACAGGGTCACTAGAATCAAATCAAAATTTCTTTAAAATTTCATAGCATATTTAGATTGATTTATAAAAATGCCTCCGGGACTTTGAGAAATTTGTAATCCTAAGAAAAATGACATTTGTCCCATCATAGACATTTGAAAATTAGAAATAATCTCATTTGAAAAACGGTCACATTCCATTTGATTGGTTGAGGCAAATATGATATTATCAACATAAATTTGAACATGGAGTACATGTTTGCCTGTTTTCCGAGTGAATAACGTAGGATCAACAACACCTTCGTAGAATCTGTTTTCCAGTAGGAACTTTGAAAAAGTGTCGTACCATGCCCTAGGTTCCTGCTTTAACTTGTAAAGAGCCTTCTTTAGACGATAGACATGTGTAGGATGATCAGGATCGACAAATCCTTCTGTTTGACTGACATAGACTACTTCTTTCAACTCACCGTTTAGAAAAGCAGTCTTCACATCCATTTGGTAGACTGTCATGTTCTTGCTGGCAGCATTAGCGAGAAAGATTATGATTGCCTCTATTCGAGCAACCAGTGCGAATGTCTCCTCAAAGTCTATGCCGTCCTCTTAATGATATCCCTTAGCAACAAGCCGTGCCTTATTTTTTAGAAATTCACCATGTTCATCAAGTTTCACCTTATAGATCCGCTTGAGAGCAATAATCATTGCACAGTCTAGAGGTGATACTAATTCCAATACTTCAAGTCGCTCAAACTCATAAATTTCTTCTTGCATTTCATTGAACCAAAAATCCTCATCAATAGTGGTCTTGAAATCTTTGGGTTCGACTTTGGATAGTAAGGAAATATAAAAGCCCCACAAGGAATCAGTGGCAAGTTGCTTTCGTGTAGATACCTGACGAGAAGGATTCCCAATAATTCTATCAATCGGATGATCATTGGTCCATTTTTTGAGATGTTCATGTGGTTGAGGGTAGGGAACTGAGGTAGCCGCGTTTAAATCCCTTGAAGAAGATGTCTCAGAATGAGATTCAGGAGCAAATATGTTTTCAAACAGAGCATCTTCAAGAGGAGCAAAAGGATTTACTTCTAAAGAATTTTCTACTACAGTGCTTTGATGTACCGATGGAGATTGAAGATTTGATGATGATGGTAACTGACTTGCAGAGGGAGAATCTTGACCTATAGATGTAGACACAGATGGACCATTGAAATTGTTTGGAACAAGAGCTGCTGCGGCCAGTAATGTTGGAGTTTCACCAATTGGTGACTCAAAATTTTCATCCAGCATCGGATCAAATAAGATCATCAAATCTTCATCTGAAGCGGGTACATAAGGAACTATAGAAGTGGGATACTGTACAAGACCTGAACCAATTGGCCCAGGTTTCAAAAAATTCATCGTGGAACCAGAACTGGTGTGACCAGGAGCCGGTTGCTCAGTCAGCTCATCGAATCTCACGTAAATGGCTTCCGTAATTTTTTATTTTTGTCTGTTGTAGATTCGGTATCCTTTACAATCTGTTGCATACCCAACGAAAAATCCAATGTCTGCTTTAGCCTTTAACTTTTCTAGATCTTCACTGTCATATTTTTGATAGCATAGAGCACCAAATACACGTAGAAAAGAGAGATCTGGTTTCCGGTTATGTATTAGATCATATGGAGTTTTGTTTTGCAGAGTATGTATCAAGGATCGGTTTTGGATGTAACAAGAAGTAGCAAAGCTTTCGACCAAAGAAACATCGAAGCCTTAGAGAATATTAGCATGGTTCGTGCAGGTTCTATAAGAGTACGATTTTGTCTTTCAACAACGCCATTCTGATTAGGAGTACGTGGAACACTTTTCTGGTGACTGATGCCAATGCTCTTTCAAAATTGAGTGAGATGTTTGTTTACAAACTCAGTTCCATTATCTGTGCGGATAAATCTGATGGTTTTGTTGAGTCTGACTTCTAATTGCTTGATTAGTTTGTTGATAACCTCTGGAGTTTCGTCCTTGGTTCTCAATAACTTCACCCATGTAAACCGAGAATAGTCTTCTACCACAACAAGAACGTATTTCTTCCCATATACACTTTGCACTCTCATTGGTCCGCATAGATCCATGTGAAGGGTGTGAAGAACTTCCATGATGGTTTTGACAGTTTTGGGTTTGTGAGAATACTTCTTGCTTTTGCCCAGTTGTCAAGCCAAAAAAAGATGATCTTTTTCAAATTTTAATCTGGGTAGACTGTGCACAAGGTCCTTTCGAGCAAGATCATGGATGGTACAAAAGTTCAAGTGATTCAAATGACGGTGTCATAACCAAGATTTGTTCTTTGAGGCTTTGGACAACAAGCAAATAGGAGAGGACCGCATCATGTCTTCAATAGAGATGGTGTATAGATTAGTGCCACGAAAGCCTTAAAGAATATCAACACCATCCAATTCTTTGATGAAGCATGTGTGTTTTCTGAAAGCTACTTTGAGATCAGAATCACAGAATTGACCAACAGAAAACAAGTTGTGACCAAGTCCTTCCACGTAGTATACCCTGGAAATTACACTTTCACCAAAAACATAATCTCCGTAACCGATAATTGCCCCAAAATTGTCATTCCCGTATCTAACTGTAACACCCCGACAATATGGTCCAGCGGAAGCATATGAACCTTTGGGTGCCTTTATCATGGTATCACAACATAAGGTACAAAGAATGGTTTTTAATCCATCCATTTAGATTAAGATTCATTATTTGAAAACATAAAGTTTACATTAATGAAAGTAGTGCGGAAATAGGCCCAAAAGATAATTAAAGCGTTCCCGGTTATTAATTAGAGTCACCTATGACCATGCCCCTTGCCAAGAATCTTCCAATAGTGAGCTATTGCCTTAATCCTGAGAACACGTGCTAAAAAGGTCAGCTTACGCTGGTGAGTTCATAGAGTTTAGTTACAAAAGCAGTAGTGGACCTGATAAAGTTTAATTGCTATGTGCGACTAAGGCAGACATGTAATACACATTCCAATCAACAATCAATCCAATCCATAATCCACAACACCATCGAGATCTCAACGGGGGCCCCAAGCGACTCTAGCCAGCACAGTCGTAGCAAGGCCTAGAATACAAGCTACCCTGGTCTAGGTCGGATACAGTTAGCTAGGCATCGCGTTATAGCATAGGAATGCTACCCTAGTCTAAGTCGGATACAAATGTCTATTCTTAGCTAGACATCGCGTTATAGCATAGGAATGCTACCCTAGGCTAAGTCAACAACTGTCGCACGTCTATCCTTTCCTAGTCAACACGTTAGCAATTCAAAAGAGTAGTAGCAGGTCCAAGAAATAGTTTGCATTCACATAAACACATAAGATCGCAATTCACAAATAAAATATACCAAAAAATAGTCATTCTCAAATAATGTTCCCACATCCAGTTATGGTTTGTTAAAAGCAGCATGTATTCTCCCCCAAAATAGTTATCAAAACCTTTGAAAAGAGGGGCTATGAAACTCACCTTAGCAACAGCAATGCACTATTCACTACTTAACACGACTGGCATCTAAAGCTAATCTCTACGGCATCCAGATGAATGTACAACTAGTACGATAGAACATAAGTGACGTAACCTAATGCGTATACGATTATCTTAAAATACGGCTCAAATGATAAAGAAGTCGATATAAACTAATGTGTCGTAGTTTTCGTGGATTATTCGTGTCATTACATTCAAAAGTCCATTATCGTTCCCAAAAGTTTATAACTAATATCTAAAAAGTTTAGTTTTAACGTTTCATGTGGTGGTATGAAACATAGACGCGACGTGTAACTCACGCGAAAGAGGAGAAGAAATCGACACAGTCGAGACATACCAACTAGAACACACGCCAAAAGGAAAAGACATCGACCAAGTCAAGAAATACTGACAATACTCAAGCTATTCAAAGACTAGGAAATGACGACATCTACTCATGACCCATAAATAGGTTACTTTCGATAATTTCCCCATAATCCCAACGTACATGTTTATAATAAAAGATAAGTTTCTATTTATCATTTGATTATCAAAGGTTTCACAATCGTTACTCGTAATTATACAAGTTTATAAGAAAGTACTTCTTATAAGGTATACTAAGTAGTATTCTATAACGACGCGCTCGTTATTTAATGTTTCCAAAACATTACGTCTTTATCATACCGTCTTCTCAAAATAACATTTCCTAACAAGTTTCTAAAAGTTAAATTTCTTACTATAAAACACAAGTTACTATTGTCACACCCCCAAAATACCTGTTTTGCAGCGGAATGGAATACCAGGGGGATGACTGCCATAGCATCACAGTCACAGTTATATTGAACGACCTAAAGTGTCGTTTGGAAAATACATCGTTTGATTTAGTAAAATAATCAAGGTCTACAAAGTATAGGTCCCAAATGATAGTCAACATGTACGGAAATAAGTTTGATACAAGCCAAACGATGTTTTTGAAGTTCATAAATCCCATGTGAGACGCGTCGTCACCGCGACTCTATGATAAGTCCACATGCATGCCATGAAGTGTATGCCTTAGATACTTGAGATAAAACATGCTAAAAGTGTCAACACAAAGGTTGAGTGAGTTCATAGAGTTTGTGTTGTCATGAAAAACCTTTAAAGAACGTTCACCGAGCAAAGGCATTGTAAATCCACTCAGTTCCAAGTCCCGCCCATACAAAACTTGCAACTTGTGTGTTTACAACCCATTGCACAAAATGTTATAGTTTATGTTCAAGCACACATCGTCAAATGAGTTCACAATAGTACCTAACTTAACGTATCAATAGTCAATTGATATAGCACATAATTCGACGTAGAACAATAGTACACGACTCGACGTATAAGTAGTCAACTGATTTAGCATATAACTCGACGTAGAACCATAGCACATAATCAATAGTACATGACTCAATGTATCAGTAGTCAACTGATATAACACATAATTCGACGAAGAACAATAGCACACAATCAAGAACAATAGATATAGTAGAACATTCGGTTTTGAAATAATTATGATCATGATAAAAATTGTAGCATGTATCTCCCCCAAAGAGTTTAATAAAAATATTAAAAGAGTAGGGGCTATGACTCACCTGATGCAATGTTATGATGACAAAAGTGGATACACTGAAATGAGGTGCAATCTCTAACTGCAATCTATTATGAATGATGTGATCTAATATAAGTCATGAAATAATGTTGTGCATGCAAACTCATATGATATCCATACCACTTGTGCATTTTTGAAAATAAAGTTTATCGTCGAAAAATAAGTTTATAACGTCTTGTCAAGTTAAAAATTACTTTACAAGTACTTACGTTGAAATGATATGCTACGATATTCATTTAGTGATTTAATTAAGAGATTATAGTTTTTCGTCGTAAAATAATACACTTTGACAATTCATGAAAATGACTAATTTTGAGTGATCGTAAATTATTCGTTATACCTTCGTTTGACAAACGGTTGAACATTTTGGAACATAGGCTAGGTGAACTCACTTTTACTTGTAGACATCGTTTTCCCAAAAATATTTTATCGATATGAAAAATGACTCCAAACATGGTCACTTGCAATAACCATTTTGGTCTAGTAAAAATATGTAAGTGTTATTACTTGTGAAAAATAGTTACGATAACCCTATTTAAATCGCGTGTAACTTAGTCGTTATAAGTCAGTTTTCTACGTCTTATATATCATTGGTTTCGTGTTAATGTATACTAATATATTTTTGATAAATCGACTGATTTAGACAATGTTTAAAACTCATATTTTCCCTTTAAATAACCCTGGACAGCTTACATATTTTCAGAAAATTAGTTTTCGTCGCAAAACTTGAAAATAGCGTAACTTCTTCGTTATAAATCCGTTTTAACCCGTTCAAGCGACCACGGTTTCGTTTTAAAGTCTATTTTCTGAATATCTAGCCCAAAATAATTCATGACCTGTCGAAATTTCCAGATTTTGTAAAAACGATCAGACCTCAATTCTAAGTTGTCGAAAATGATTTTTCTAGCGTAATACTTGTTTCAATCACTTCAAATCAACACCAAATCTATTCTAACCCTACCATACACCTTCTAAAGGTGTCATGGGTTCCTAAACTTCATCAACAATGATAAGTCTCATGGGAATAATTATAGGATGATTTTTACTAATAATAAGTAATAAAAACAATTAAAAGTGGTATAAATACATATGATACTTGCATGTTTTCTTACTAGAATGATAAAATAGCTCATGTATGATTATGAAAGAGTAATAAAGATTATGAAAAGCTTACTAGTATTATGATGAGGTTTAAGGTAACTAGGTACTAATTACTTCTTGGTTTTTATTTCAAAACCTTATATAGAAGTATACTAGGGTTATGATTATCACTTGTATCTTGAAAAATCTTATGTTTCTTCCTTGTTTCTATACTTGGCCGAATATTGGAGATGAAAAAGAGAGAGTTTCAAGTTTTCTTTCACCTTTGAATGTGTGTAATGTATGTGTATTTAGTTAATATAATTTGCAAAATACATGTGTCAAGCCTATAAAGTGTATATGTGTATATCTAGTAGCAAGATTGTTATACAAAATGGTGGTGATTCATGGGGAGGTCGGCAAGGGTATAGGGGTAAATAAGGTGGTAAATTTTTGATGGCTAAAAGTATAAAAGGTTAAGTATAATGTGTAGTTTGTAAGTATAATTAGGTATTTAGTGTAGCTTTAGCTAGAAATAGATTTTAACGGAACAAAATAAAATATATCGAAGTCGTAAAAATTATAAAAATACATTCTCGCAAGTATTGAGTGAATAAATAATTATCGAGTTGAATTTACAAAAACCATCATAAATATATATATATAACAATTTATATACAAAATAAATTCAAAACATCGGGTAAACTAATAATATAATTTTTATAATCTTAAAATGAGTATAAAAATATATTAGGATAATTTTTGGAAGTGTCGGATCAAATATTCAAAATAACTGATTATGCGATAGCGTTTATTTAATAAATAAATATACGTTATTGAAATATGCAAACCCATGCATAAACTAATATGATGATGATGTTACTGATGATATGTAGACTAAATCTAGTTTATATGAAATGTTCTCAATGACGTTTCATGAATTTGCAGCTAAACCCTTACGGTTATGCGAATTTGATACTCGTAAACCTAGTTTACGAAAAATGATGAATAGTGAATCATGAATAGTGATTTTTTTCCGGGAATGAATAGTGTTTTGTGAATGGTAAAATTTTGAAATAACCTCTCAAAATATCAAATCGACTTCAAAAACGATGAATAGTAACCAATGAATAGTAACCAATGAATAGTAAATACCCGAGATGAATAGTAAATTTGAGAAATGACATGAAATTATGAGTTGTCACAATTATTGTAGTTAATAAAGGTTTATAACTAAATATAACCGTATTTGTCGACAATATATAGATTAATATCTTATTATTAGCTAATAGGTGACACTACTTATAACCATCGTAACTAATGTGTCAATATTATTCCAAGTTTACAAACCGTATTAAACCTTACAACGTATACTTAATATCCGATACTAATTATTAACCACGTAGTTAGTTTTTAATGTTTATCACCCACTTTTATAAATACTTTCGTTGTTAACTCTCGTTCAATATCGTATATCCCGATAATGTTATTCCGATATCGTTATATCACTTTTCCGTTAAAAGTTACAAGTTATCCCGTTGTCGTTATATAGTTAATTCATTACATATTTGGGTCGTCAAGTATATATTTTACAAGTTTATCCGTCGACCCATATTATTTAACGTTTCTTTAGTAACCGATATAACTAACTCGTTACGTATTTCAAATCGTCCAGTGTCTTACCGGTTTCCACATTGCTTATTTCAATATTCCTCGTTATCACGTTTTACAACTGATAATAATTTTTGAGTCTAAATGTATTAAACCTGTAACAAATTTTAGTCATATTATACAATCAATTATACATCTATACTAAACAATCACTAAGTGAGTCATTCGGGTAAAACCCGATCCGACAACAATATTTTACCAAATCAAGCACACCTTATCTTGACCCATTTTAATATTTCCTTGTTAATATCGCCTTGGGTTATTAATAAGATCCCTGACTGTACTTATATTAAATTGCCTCAATTGACAATAAGATAGTTTACCAATTATTAGTTTGCCTTGTTTACGTTAATTATGGTGTATTCATAACTGTTCCAATCAACCTAACCATCGGTCATAGATCCGACACGCGACCGGGTTTCTAACCCGACCCAGTTACATATCCAAAACAGTGCAACAGATCCATTCTACTACACCAACCCAAGAACCAAGATAACTACCAACCCAACAAGTTGGCCCGACTCACCCGAGTCCACTGACCCAACTCAGCGAGTCCACTCGACTCACTGAGTCACCGTAACTCAAAACAGTAACCAAATAGAATTTTTCCAAATTTGTTTCACCACACAAATATAAATCAAACCATTTTTTTTATTTCTTGTTTTAACATTTTCATATCCACGAGAACACAAAAAATAATATGTATATATATATATATATATATATATATATATATATATATATATATATATATATATATATATATACGAATATATATAATCGGTTAAGAACAAAATAAAACAATATCAATGGGTTGGGTTTACCGAGAGAGAAAGAGAGGCGAGAGGAGCGTCGTTGGTGTCCTATACGCGTACGACTCGTATACCAAGACCAAGCAAGAACCTTTTAGACTCGTTATCTTTGAAACCCTAACAATTTTGAACCTTAAATCTTAGATTCAGAGTGCGTTTTTAGGTTTGGAGGCGCGTACGAGGCATCAACGGGATCGCAAGGACCCGATCTATCGATTAGAAGTGGTGGTGTAAGTGGAGGTGTTGGCCGGAATTTTGGTCGGAGTATGTGTATCATATTGGATTTCATAAACACACTAAACCACACGATCAAATAGGCGTATAAGATATGTTTTAG
Source organism: Chrysanthemum seticuspe (assembly GCA_019973895.1). NCBI lineage: Eukaryota > Viridiplantae > Streptophyta > Magnoliopsida > Asterales > Asteraceae > Chrysanthemum > Chrysanthemum seticuspe. The sequence continues at coordinate 181,962,156 of BPTQ01000005.1, read as the reverse complement.
AGAGAGAAAGTTAAAGGTTGGGAACATTAGTGAGAAAAAGAAAAATCTTATTATGAGCTCCAACTCTATACCTTGGAAGGTAGAGAGTATTTATAGTCCTTACATAAAACGCCACCTTACGGGCTGTGGATCAGGCATACAGTGGGTAAAGACCCGTCCGTCCTCCACGGTGTTACATAACTAAATACTACTTAACATTAAATAACCTACGACTACGAGATTTCTAATGATTACATATACTTGAGGTGACCGACACTTTAATAACCGGATTTACTAAATCCTAACAATCTCCCCCTAAGGGAGGTCACCTCAAAATCACCTCAACAATACAATGAATACAAACAAATATTACATAAAGATTGTTCTTGCCTTCTTGTTCTTGTTCTTTGCTCTGAAACTCATAGTCATCGATTCTTCATTGTTGCATGTTTGGATAATCCAAGTGGAGGTCTTTAACTGATCCACGTGATAATGTGTTATGAACCAGCTTTGAGATCATCAGCTAACATAAATCTTTGACATATCCATTGTGGTGTTGGTATTATGTGATGATGTGACATTTGGACCGACATGCTCACATTCTGGATCATGATATATTCTTATCAGAGTAGCGGAAGCTTTCGTTGATTCATGAAATTGGCAGCAGCGTAGCAGAAGCATGGAGTGAAAATATCAGAGTCATTGATGCACTAATCATGATTTCTTTAGAAGTGAATATGTTGTGTGAGCATGCGGCTATGGATTGACCGTTTCATTTTGATCAGCTGCAAACGTCGGGCGTACATGCATACAAAAGTTAGCAATAAAACACACGAAAGTGTCTTTGATCACTTTCGTTGAATTGAGGTACACGGCCCACGGTTTCTCGTTGATCAGTACAAGTACTGCCTGTGATCAGGTATAATTCCGAAGAATTTCCTTGACAGGGTTTCGCAGCTGCTCTAGTTGTTCTCAAACCGGAACATCTCAAAGAAGATAACACGGAGTGAGTGAACCAGCGAATTGAGATTCACTGATTGATAAAAAGAGATTTGAAAAACAATCGTGTATCGCTCAATAGAAATTGTTTTTTCAATACAACGAAGGTTTTAATGAAAATCAATTATCAATCATAAACACCTTTTATTTTGAAATATTAGTACACAGTCGATGTGCTAAAGAAAAGAGTTTTTAAGCACAACGATCGGTTTTTCAAAGGTATCCGTCAATCCATAACCTGGAACAGGATTGATTCAAAAGATTGAATCGCTCTATTGTTTCTGTTCAGTTGTCACATGGTTGATCTATAGAATAGATCTCACATGCCACCTACCAGGAGCTTGTTTGATGTCGGCTCCAGAAGGCTTTCCATCTTCATTGTGAATATGATTGCATATCACTCAGATGTTCTGGCAATACCACAAGGATAATGCGTAGGACTCAAGATATAATCTCTCTTTCCACATTGTGTGAAACAGAGAGTCTTCATTGAAAGTGTCCTAATGAGATTTATTGATGATCTCGTGGCTCTAGACTCAATTTGTGCATATTTGGATCCTATTTCGGAGACTAGGGAGAGGGTCTCCTTCTTCAATATCAACAATCTCTAAGAGAGAGTCGATAGATAATGTCGGTTCCCCGTGAGAATGAAACAAGTCATTTTAAGAGGAACTTGAGTGGTTTGGGAAGTTGAAGTGCAGTGCGTCACTGGGTCCATGACGTCTTATCTTCAATACCGATGTTACCTTGGTAACCACCAGTAGCATATGAATTGAACCCGGTTTCTGCCCTAAGGTTGAATAATTGGAGGGCTATTTATTTTCACCCTTTTCTCATTCAATTCTTTTTCATTCTTCAACCTCTTCAGTGCTTACCGAGACTTCATAACTAGAACCTTGTTGGGTTTATTCCAGTACTAGCTCAGTCTCAGTCCGCACTCTTCCCATATCTCACTTTTCTCCTTTTTTTTCAATATACCTAAGGACTTCTACACTATCTAGTGGATTGTCCCTGGGTAGATCCCTCCGGTTCTGGCGGATCATGGGAACAAATACCTAACCTTATCATCCTTATATCACCATACATAAAGTAAAGTTGGTCGGTCTATTTGGTATTGTTCATCTGCCATTGGAACCAATTGAAAACCATTTGAAAATC